>JAXBDA010000461.1:0-15000 GCA_036023075.1 Gaultheria prostrata
AAATTGAGAAAACAAGAAAACGATTGGGGAATAGCTCAAACGCATTCTAAACGGGCTAAATCGGCGAACCGGAAGCCATATCTTCCCACGCGAGAATCCGATTGGGGCGTTTGTTCTTTTTATACGTAGCTTAGTGGGGCCCCCTTGCGTATCTTACAAGCGTCTATTGTAAACAATGTGATAACTCCACCCTCTGACAACTAACCCACTAGAATAAGATTCCATGTTAGACTAGGCACATGGCTAACATCCTTCAATTTCAGAACTGTCCCGTTTGTCTGAGTAATCTGCACATCCCCTTTTCCTAACTATATTGCAGACTTCATCATCGCCCAAGTACACTTGCCGAAATTTCCTTGCACATAGTTTTGTAGCACATCCATGCGTAGAGTAGTATAGAATGAAGCTCCAGAGTCTACAATCTAAGACTCACTGCGAGAATCCAGCGAACAAATCAAAGCATCATTATTAGACTCGTCAAAAACATTAGCAGTGTTTTTACCTCATTGATTGTTCCCGTTTTGCTGCTTTCTCGGTGCCTTGCAGTCTCACTTCAATTGTCCCTTCTGACCATAGTTCCAACAACCCTCATCTCCTCCACGAGATTTACTCCAGCCCCTATTCTTAGAGGCTGATCTTCCATTGCCCTTTTTGTTGCCTCCCTTATTCATAGACCTGCTTCTTTCTTCCATACTTAGTGCTGAACCCGAAGCAACATTCTCACCCGATGCTCTTCTTCGAACCTCTTCTCCTAATATCAACGTCACAACATCCTCCTGTTTTATCTTTGCAGACCCGGAAGAGTTGTCCACGGCCATAACAAGTCCACTCCAACTTTCAAGATTTTGCATTAGAAGCTCAATCTCACAACAAGTAGGGAAATTTCTACCTCTTCTAAGTGTATTTGAATGTATAGTGTGGGTATTTCTCTTATATGTATCAATCTCTCTTGATTTCATGAAAACCCTCTTTGAAATCCATTTCTCTAGTCATTTTTGTTGATTGGTTGTTTGATCCCTATTTGTAGTTGATTTCCCAACCTAATCTAGTTGTTTTCATCATCCTATTGTTGTTCGTGGAAAGCCCTTAATGATTCAAAAGGTTTGCTTTGGATTCTTTGGAAAATCTTGGATTAAATATTGTTTGATTCTTTGCCTTGTTGAAGTCCCATCATTTATCATGTATCTTTGTCCATTAATACCATAAAATAGAAGTTTGAACCATGTAGATGAGTTTTGGATGAGAAAAATTAAGTTTGGATGGTGGTTGTTCAGTTTCAGCCAATCTGATTGGTCTCCTATCGATAGGACTTGGTCTCCTATCGATAGGACTTGGCCTCCTATCAATAGGAGCCCTTCACTTTTCGTTGCGGCCAATCTGATGGTCGTCCTATCGGTAGGACTTGATCTCCTATCAATAGGAGCCTCTGACGTCCTATCAATAGGACTTGCCTCCTATCAATGCCTCTGTTGTTTTCAAAAGTGGCCAATCTGATCTTGGTCCTATCAATAGGACTTGACCTCCTATCAATAGCCCCCTATATTCATGAACAATTATTTGGGCTATTATTTGTTTATCGTGTCTCGTTTACTTAAGTTATTGGTGATATATTATGGTCTGAATGGGGTCATAATGACGTCCTTGACACTGGGGTTGAAATTACTTTTACGAACACGTTTGGATGACACGAAACACGAGAGGGTTTAAAGAACTTAAATTGAAACATTGGATACGGGGCCTAAATGGTAGCCCAGAAGGATACTCGGTCCGTCCTTAGGACGTGTCGTGAGGAATGATGCCTTGGCCAAGGGGAAGATGACACGGGGCCTATATGGTATGCCCGAAAGGATACTCGGTCCGCCCTATGGGTGTGTCGCAAGGAAATTGTAATGTAAATAATGATAATGAACATGAAACAAAAACAACGAACGTTTCGAACACATGCGACGTATCCGGTACGATGCGGTGTAAATAGTGGAATTTAGAGACTTGTGATTTTGTCCTCATCCTTTGATTCCCATAATCCCTTCAACCTGTTTAATGATCATTACCCTTCTTGTCTATACCTCACGTGCACTTCATTTCCATTCAGAATTAGTAGACATTTTCCTACTGGGCTAGTGAGCTCACCCTTATAATTTCAGGTACTCAGCACGGCGCATGATATGGATTGCTTGGAGTGTATGCATGCATCATTTTGAAAGCTCAAGGAACCCTATTTGTATCTACGGGTACTTACAGTAGCATCGCGGGGACAACAGCAGGGGTTGATTGCGCTACGTGGCATCGTAGGCTGGGTAACATGAGCAAAAAGGGGATGAAAGTAAGGTTGTTGAAGGGGAACCGGGTTCTTGGGAAATAGAAGAATGTCAGCTTTACAAATGTGGCAAGGACCCAAAAAATAGAGAAGCTGGAGCTGGTTCATACCGACGTGTGGGTCCATCAAAGGTACCCTCTATTGGTGGCTCGTGTTATTTTGTTACTTTTATTGTTGATTCTACTAGAAAACTATGGTTTATTTACTTAAGCGTAAATCTGATGTGTTTGATGTTTTCAAGAATTGGAAAGCATTAGTTGAGAATGAAACTGGAAAGAAATTGAAGGGCCTAAAATCTGATAATGGTGGCGAGTATTGTAGCAGCAAGTTTGAGGCTTACTGTGCTGCGAATGGTATTCAAAGGGTGAAAACGGTCCCAAAGAAGCCAAGGTAGAATGGAGTTTCTGATCGCATGAATAGGACGATCCCTAGAGCATGCGAGGAGCATGTGGTTACATGCTGGGTTACCTAAGCAATTCTGGGCTGATGCAATAAATACGACAGTGTACTTGATCAATAGGGGGCCTTCAATTTCTTTGAATTTTGGATTACCAAAAGAGGCTTAAAGACAGGGAAAAAGGTAAATTTATCCCATTTACGAGTTTTTGGTTGCATTGCCTATATGCATAAAGAATTGGAGGATAGGGATAAACTCGATGGTAAGTCTCATTAGTGTGTGTTCAGAGGCTATGATACTAATAACTATGGGTATAGGCTGCATGATTTTGAGAATCGAAAACACACAGGAGTATTGATGTGGTATTTAATGAGTTTGCTTTGTATAGAAAATGACTAAGTCAACCCAAAGAGGCTGTGGTAAAATCAGACATTGTAGAGTTTGGGGGGATCCTTGACAGAAATGTTTTCGAGCCTCAGGATACTAATACACAATCTACTCCATAGGCAGATCCACAAACTCCCACTACAACAAAAAAAACTTTTCATAACGTTCAGAAAAAGCTATGAAAACAAATAGATAATGTTATTAAGAATGTTAAGTTAGCCCCTGTTATAAAAAGTCTTGCTCTTCCATAACGTTTATTTCATGTTATAAGTTGGAGAGATTTTATAACGTTCAAACAATGCTACACCTAAAAGATCTTTTATTGCATTTTTTGCCTGCTATACCTAAGAGATCTTTTATTGCATTTTTTTCCTGCTATAAGTGGGAGACATTTAATAACATTGATAGCATGTTACAATGAAAGATCTTTTATAACACTCTCATAATGTTACACATAAACAATCTTTCGTAGCATTTTTTACTGGTTATAAATGGGGGCATTCTAGACTTTTTATAACACTCGTATACTGTTATGCATAAATAATCTTTTATAGCTAAATATGATGATTATTTTTTTTAATCACTATTTTTAATGATCTACCATTCATTCCATTGGAAAAGAAACACAAGAACCAATAGTCGAGCTGAATTGTCAAAAAGATATATATATCTTCTATTTACATATTGTTCCATACAAAATAAGTCTTCATCTAGTCTAAATAAAAGGCAGAAGCTAGTTACATAACATTGACAAAAGATCATAGACACTCAAGTATCTCAAAACAAAGCTGCCCAAGTACATATGTTGATACAAAAATGTGCCCCTTTGATGCAAAAGCTCCAATTGATCGAGTTCCAACCATCACTAGCTAGCAATATCATAATCTCCATCTTGAGCAAAAAGTGACAAAATATCGATCTTCTCTTCAATCAATTGACCTACATACATTGTTGAAAAATGAAATTAGTAGCAGCAAAGTAAAGGATAAACCTCACGACAATCATACCACTAAGCCGCAAACATGGTTAGCAAGAAATCAACCAGCCACACCCATACAGTCCACAACAATACAACCATAAGAGTTGGGGAATAACACCCAAATATACCTACTACACCAGACAAGAGGAATAGTAGAAATTTTTAAGATGATTATATGGTTCTCAAATTCAACCATTAAATGCAGCTTGATCACAGCATGCCAATGCTGAGTGTATCTGAATTCAGAGGAATCTGAACCAAAAAGAGCAATTTCCAATAGCGGAGTCCAATTTGGTGAGGCCATGACAGTAAGATCAAAACATCACACCATCTACAAATCATTTGATGCAATGTAAATGTCACGCCCTCGATTTTCAACATAAATGAATAAACATATTTCCTCCACAAAATATTTCGTTAAACTCACTGATTGGTCCAAAATCCCCTTACAGTGTTTATATTGACAATAAATGACAAATCTAATTCTCGGCACCCATGTCCCATATGAATTACTTTACAATATTACATTCTTTCAACAAGTAAAAGTTTTACAATGCTTCAAATAATCTTTCATGCCATGCTCACACTATGTCATGCACATCAAGCACCCCATGTCATGCTCCAAGCCACACCTGAAACAGCAAAGGGGTGAGTATTCACTTCGCCCAGTAGGTATCCTCTTTGGATTTCAGACACACAAATGCATAACAAGATATAATGAACGGAAGTGCAACATAGTATTAACAAATAACGATAAGCTATCTAACATCTCATTTGGTTATAACAACAAAACATTAACCTTCACACGTCCCTTACGTACACTTCTACGATATAAACTTTAGGTAACAAACTATCCAACTTTCCTCTAACAGATACTACCAACCACAATGTTACTATGTATCAAGTCTCCATGTCTCTCATTGATCTAACATTAACTGGGTCCAACAACCTTCGTACTAAACCATCACTCAAGATACCTTAGCATCCTCTCAATCAAACAATCATTTTCTTTCTTTCCTTCCCTCTTTCTAACTCCACCGACAGTAATTATTGTTTCATTAACATTCATTCATCCCGACACAATCAATCTTTCTCTTTCAAATCCATCAACATGTCCGTTGAGACTCACACCAATCAATATCATGCACGTAACCTTATTTATCATAAAACGTTCATCACATACCTAAGCACTCACATACACACACAAGATACCCTAGTCACAGTATTTCCCGTGAATCCCTGTGCCGTACAATACCCACACATGTCCCATGAGTACCCACGGGTCCAACAATTTGTCTACTTGTGTCCACCAGTGACCTACAGGTATACATACATCACACCCGTGTCTAGTACGTGGCCATGTGTCCCTCGAGTGTCCCAGTATTCCCCAAAGTATCTTTATGTTAACGCCCCAAATTTCATAAACATAAATAATTACATAATCCACATGGAAGTCAATAAGAGTAACCAAAGAAGTCTCGGAAATTCGAATATAAAAGAGTAGTTCACGAATTTGTCACATTAGGTCAACTATCACTCCAATGTGTCCAATACATACCAAGTGTACCACTCACGCTCTCTATACACCCTCATCATGCGTCTTATTCAATTGTTCCATTCAATATAATCCGGGCATACCATAAAGGCCCCGTGTCATTCCGGGCATACCCTTTCGGGCCTCGTGTCACTCCGAGCATACCCTTTCGGGCCTCGTGTCACTCCGGGCATACCTTTTCGGGCCCCGTGTCACTCCGGGCATACCCTTTCGGGCCCCGTGTCAATCTTTTCTTCCATTATTATCATTTCATGCTCAAACGATCCATTTAAGTGTCCATGCAATAGCTCAACTTAAAGCAACGCTCAAAAACCCTAGTTCACTCTATAACCGTCAACTCGCGTCAATAAGTGCCAAACACATCACTTGAATCCCAAGGGAACTTGAGGACTCAACAAATATCACTCAAGATATTCACGGTAGGTATCTCAAAGTGTTTCAAGTCAATAAGAACAAGTGTAGTACATACGTTATCCGATCGAAAGCCAAAATAGCCAAAATTGGCTAAAGGGATGAGTGGATCGATCCACAGACAAAAGTGGATCGATCCAAAGTCGCCTGTTCAGCAGAAATACAAGGTGGATCAATCCAAAGGCAAGGGTGGATCGATCCACAGTGGTCCAGGGCAGTTTTGACGGGTTTTGAGCAGTCCGAGTATTGTTGCCATAACTTTTCACACCGAACTTCATTTTGGACGAGTTATATATCAAAACGTAGGGAATTTGAAGAGCTACAACTTTGTAGTTTTATACTTTTCCTAATTGTGTATTTACGTGGCCCGAAAAACGTGAATAGTAACCTATTCTAATAGATTTTCACCCAAGGTGGGGGATTTCAACCCAAACTCAAAACTACTCCTCAAACCCAGATTTTTATGGCACAAATCAACCAATAAGCATGAAAGAAGGTAGTGACATCAAATAGATCATGGATTCATCCATTAATTTCATAGATCAAAGGATTTTTCTTCAATAAGATAAACAGCCAAGTAATAAACCCCTACCTCTTGTGATTGAGCTTGAAACCCACTCCAAATGCAAAACCCTAACCCTTGCTCAAGATCCAAGAAAAGTTCTCATAACCCCGGAGTGAAATAAGCACACCCACGCGTAGAGCACGAGATTTGGTGAAGCTTTTGTGAAGGAACTAAGTGTGGAGCTTGGGATTTGGCTTGATTTGGTGGAGAGAAGAGCTTGAGGAGCTATGGAGGAGAGGAGAGAGAGCCGGCTGTGGAAAACTGGGGGAGGAGATGAAATTTTTGTCTCTCTCTTCTCCCACCACACACACACATATACACACACACCACATGTTTTAATTAAAACACACCACAAGTCCAAATCTTTGTTGTGTAAACCAAATTGACCCTCACACCATAAACAACACCATTCCTCTCAACACTTAGTCATTTTTATCATTATACGTCATTTCACACATTACCCCAACTTTATTTCAAAAAAAAAATAATTAAAATTTTCGGGTCTTTACAGTAAAGAATAGCAGAATGAACACATAGTGTAGCTGAATTATTGAATGGCCAGTATGTCCAAATACACTAGTCATAGAGCATTTTTATTTTTCCGGAAATGTTCAACCTTCACATTATAGTGCTCCTCATGTCCTTATTCTAGTATTTATGTATTTGTGAATTGTGATAACTTCAGCACAAAGTGTATCACATAGCTGAGTGGATTTGGCAAGTTACATAGGATTACCAACATTGCCAGCCACAAAATCAACCAAATTCAAACCATGTGCACAGAAATAGTACCCTTGGATTGTAATTGGGGCTGCATTTCAACCCCACACAAAGAGACACTTTTGGTGCCAAAAGAACCACAAGGACAGGTGTCAAAATAAGAGAAGAAGATCCACAATGACATGCTCCCCAGGATGATTGACTCACTGGAAGAAGTGAGATGAAAAGGAACTAGAAATGTTTTATGATGGGTATTTATCCACTGTCTTGCATTTTTATGCATCATAATTCACAGCAATAATGCATGGCGTATCTTTAAAATGGTGATTATTTTTGCTCTTAATCATTTGTAGTTACTACACGTCTGCACATAATTGTGATGCTTTTTCTGAAAGAAAAATTTATACGCAAAAGAGAGGAGGCCGAGGGGGTTTGGTCCAACTTTTAATTCTTACCAGCTATCCCGTGTCCCCATCCGTGCCCCCCCCATGTCCCATCCGTGTCCTCATTAGGTTTGGGTTGTTGCTTAGGCTAGTTAAGATTAGATTGTGGGTTGTTGGTTTGTTTAGCTTTGATGGGTTATCAACCTACTTTGCTAAGTAGCTAGCCAGGGCTTGGGTTCTCCGCCATTGTAAGGGTCAAGAGAAACGGTGACAAGGTGATCACAAACAAAATTGAGGCTCACAAACAAATTTGGCCGTCTTCCTAGCTAGAAAGTATAAACTCAGTATTCCAAGGCTGATGTTCCAAGAATGAAAGCACAGTTCACCTCTAGCATAGTGTGGATTCCTGAATTCATTAACATATATCTATTAATGCGTTACAATAAGGAAGTCCTCTGTATTTTTTTGTCAATTATGTATTCTTTTCTGTATATTCACATATGAAACCTAGAATACCTGAGACTGATCGATCAGCTAGCACACAATCGTTCTTGGAAGATCTTTCTTCGTTGAGATATTTACCACCAGTTCAGTGAGATATTTCTTTGCTGATGATTTCGAGGGGAATATCAAAACAAGTTATCAGAACCTTTAGACTAAAACCACAGTAAAAGTAACTAAAAAGGAATCCGAGATTCCCCAGCTAAGTAGAAAGGCGACCGCCAAATATTTTCCCTTGGTTCGCACCAAGAAAAAAAGTAACAAAATGATATGATTCGAATGAATATCTAGTTAATTCAATACACACAAATCTAACTTTTGTTCCTTAAAGTGACTGAACCTTGTCTCTCACAATTAGCATTGGTTGATAGCCAATTGCTCAAGTCGCATGAACAAAAAAGAATCCAATGCTTTTCCAGTTACTAGCATTGATATAAAGACTAATGCTTATAAGGCAGAAGAACCAAAAAAACTGGAGATGCTTGGTTTCTATAGCCACAAGATAGAAGATTTCAGTTAGAACCAACCCATTGTCTAGACAGTGCACAAACGAATCTAGAAGTAAGATGACACACCTACTACTTCTCTAAGCGTCATCTTCACTGTGCATTCAATTAGAAACCCGGTAAGCTAGAAACATTTTACCTTTTGTTCTACTCCAGGAACCTTGAGAACTTTCTTGTTCACCTCCCTCTTACTGCAAGAAAACATAAGCCAACAACATCATATGTTAATGAGGTTGAGAACTTTCTTGTTCACCTCTTTACCCCCTAGCCCTCTCTTATTTTTCTCTCTCCTTCTGAGGATAATGCACTGGATTGCTAATCATACTCACAAAATTTGTGATTATGGCATCATGATGGAATCTCCCACTTCAAGCAAGAGTTGAATTTTCTAAAGGAAGCTAGGTTCACACATCTTTCACATTGGCACCTTCAAGCTAAAAGTTCTAAAGGACATCAGCATTAAAAAAAAAAATGGAGTTGCACCAAGTAAATGGTGTTTATACCAAATGGAGTGAAGACAACAGAGCCACTCAATTTGTATTTGCTTCTTTTGTACGCAAAAAAATGAATATCTGATGACAACCAGTATTTCCTAGGTTTTGAACAGATTGCCACTTGCCTGCGACTGTCAAAGCTAGTACCCTATAGCAAGATGCGCATTATAGCAAGACCCAACATTCCGATCGAGACGAGTGTACCTACACAATACTTGATCACTTCATACTTCCCTGCCTCCAACTGTGCTCGTAATGCATGAATTTCCTGCAGAGAGAATGAAAAAACAAAATTAATGCTTGAAGTCGACATGTACAAAACACATTCGATTTCTGCAAAATGCATATCGTGAATCTCACTCGATCAAGCTTGTTAGTGAGGTTCGTGGTTTCTGCATTCTAATTCGTGAGTTCATCTCGTATGCGCCTGCACTTAGTTGTAGTTAACAATCAAATGGCGGTAAAAATAAAGAAAACCCAACGGAAATGGCAGGGGAGGCCTTTTCTCACCCTCTTTCAAGATTTAAGTCCAAACGCTGCCCAGCTGTGACCTTGTCAATCTCATGTCTATTTCAGATCAAATTGTTGTTGCACTGGTAAGGTTATGGTTGATAAAATGATGGCAAAAACAACTACACGATGCTTCAAAAACAAACCTAAGTTCACTTCCGAAGCTTTTCAGTCTCGCGTTGCAATAGAGAAAAATGATAGTCCTGCAAAATGATACTCTTGCAGCAAAGATTATTCTGAATAATCTTCATAAAGGTGTAGCAAAACAGATGCTACAAATTCGGATTGCTAATTAGGCCATCCTTAGTGGGCTTTCTTAAAAAGGTGCAAGGTGTGTTATATAACAGTGTAAAAAGTGGGGCCCAATGTTGTGTGTTAATTGTGGAGAGCGAATGAGTATTATAGTGGTGGAGTGAAGCTGTGTGGTAGTGTGAGTTAAAATGTAAAAAAATATATTCTTCCTCCCTCCCTCTCTCCATTAGATGCTCCCCACAGTTGTCTAAACAGGTAGGGCACTGGTACACTTTTGGGTACAGTACAACAACAGTAGCAATAGAGGGCAAAAAATCTATTAGCAATTCTATCATAAACACATGTGAGTTGATGAGATTTTATGTATTGCTCTCTACACTCTAAAATTAGAGAAACCAAATTTCTCCATAGATAACTGAAACATATGTATAACTGAAATATATAGGTATGTTTGTGTGTAAATGAAAAAAAATTCAACTAGCTAGGCTAGAACAATTTGTTTCTAAATATAAACTATCAAGCTGTCCAAAAAAAATTAAAAAAAGAAAAAAAAAACTCATCTAGTGAAGGGTTTTTTGGCAGAGTAAAAAAAAATACATTTGAAGTACAGAAAGTGTTTGGAACTGAAAAAAACCAGGAAACGGCACCGAGTAGAACAATTTGTTTCTAAATATAAACTATCAAGCACCACTAGACCACATCAGGATAGCAATGACAATAACATATCCTTTTGATCATGAGCCGCAACAATTGAGAAGTAGCATCATATTCAAAAGTAGCATAGGTAGATACAACAGCATTGGTCATTTGTTATATACTCGAAAAGTAACAACAGATGCTGTGCAGTACAAATAAATTCACCTATATGCCTAAACAAGATGACAAAAAATTTCCTTTAAGAAAAAAGTAAACTCCGAGTTCTCTGAAGTTTGAGCTGCCTTTCGGGAGAGTATCCTAAATGCAGTCCTTCCCTAAACAATTGGTCATTTGTTATATACTCTATTTCTAACATTAAGTTCTGGTTTTCATATGATAGCTGACTTCATTTCACATCTTTGATACAATGATTGCAAAAGTTACTTCAAAAATAGTGTTGAGAGTTCATTCATGGCAGGGAATGTTGGATGCATTCAGACACATAAGTGTTTCATCTAGAAAATCATATAGAGCTGGGACTGCAGCAAACAACAAGGGAAAAGACTCATACAAGTCATATTACAGGATGCCCACATTGGTCTGCACTATGCCAATTCTTTTTTTTGTTGGCAGTGATTTCTATTGGCCCGACAAATGAAAATACAAATCTCAAAATACTCTTTACATTGAAGAATGGTGACCTCCACCTGCTACACACATGCAGATTCTTTTTACCAAAACACAATGAAAGCAGGTTTTCATGCTGTAATTTTTCATGCTGAAATGCAGTAGCAGTTGCAAAATTAAGGGACAATTCCCTTTAAACTAAAAATAGACAGTAGCAGTTGTAATTTTTCATGTTGAAATGCATTCTAGAACTTGTTCCACTTAACAGTTAATAGGCCAAATTCTACTAAACACCAACTTATTTCCCTGAACGACCTCTCAACTCTCATCGATGACAGTGCACCATTCACCCAACCATTTAATGTTATAATGGTGCACATTTTATACCATCTTGCTCTTAACTGACAAGTGACAACCCACATCAAAACTCAGGAAAATCCTACAATTGACAACACTCCTAGGCCATAGCTAAAGTTAGCCATCCTCTCATAATTTTGGTAGACTAATAATGAGCAAATTCCTTCTCACCTGAAATGGCTAGCTGAACCTAATTGGACTCTTGTATCCAAAACGGTCTAGCAAATTCCTACTACTTTTCTATATCTACCAATTGTCTAAGTGTCCGATGCATTGAAAACCTTATCACATGTGACCAATTCACCCAACTGTAGGTTTTTTTTTCTCTTGTAGGGGCGACCACCGCTACTAGCACCCCTGGCTCCATCCCTGCATGCAACGGAAAGCCTATGTCCTTACGGGGGCAAATATCTTAAACAACTGCACTGACAAGTGACAAATGACATAATTTTTCTTAAAAAAAGATTTGCTCATTCTGAAGCTCTGACTAAAAATCATTTTTAGCCCCCAAAGTTTCATTCAAAAATTGGGCGAAAGCTTGGTTGTATGCGTGGAGCCATGGAGGAACATCTTTGACAACATATGGGCAAAGTGAATTTTTCAGGACATGAGCTCCCATTTACCACATGACTAGTAATGTGTCCCTTGGCAAAAACGTTGATAAAAGGAAGTAAAAGATCAAAGTTCTCACCAAAAAGGTTGTGTACACACACAGTGTACTAGGTTGCATCCTACATTCTTCTCCACTGGTTTGTGATAGTTAGGGCAGGGTTTTGTATGGACTGTTATCCAATTAATCATCTCGGATGTATCCTGCCACTTGTCCATCCAAAGCTTCCACATCAGACACGAACAAGGTGAGTGCGCTTCTGATAAACAACTAAAACAGAATTGCATACCGCAATCACATTCAACCTCACAATATTTGTCATCCTCGATGCGTATCGTATTTCCGCAATGGGGAACACTAGGGCACCATTTTACCTTCTCGTTATCCTCAATATAAGATTCTAGGAGAAAACGATCAAAGTTCTCTGAACAGGATCCCTCTTAGACAAGTGGTTTCTGATTTTCCCTTCATCACAGATTGTATTGCACTTGTGGGCCATGCACCTAATGCGTCTACTCCGGCCCTCGTTTATCTTCGCAATGAAATGCTCTGTCCAACCTTCACAAAGAGATGAGGGAACAGGTTAGATTGTGTTCTAAAAAAGGGAACTGTAATGCCAAAAATTGACGAGAAAAAATAAACTCCCAAACCATGAGAAACATAAAACCGGAGAAGAAGAACTTCTATTTACTGTACAGTGTCATTAATTAATAAGAGTTGCATACCGCAACTTGCACAAGACTTAAAAAAGAACGATTCCAATCCAAATATTTCAGATGTCGTAAAACTGTGTTAGAAACAACACCAGAATTAGAGGCAGTAACCATGCCCGTCACATAGTATATCCTTCTACATTGGATGCGAAATTCTCATGTACTTATTGTCCCAGCCAAGTTTCCTTGTTTGGCCAAAATCCGAGTGCCTGCACTATTTCTTGTGGATTCATATCCTTTTTAGAGTTATTACTTATAAGCCCTATTTCTCTAGATAAGGTAATTTAGATTCACTGTCAGGCTGCCTTTTGGAATCGAGAAAAAGAAGCTTCATAGAGCAGTTGTTACTGTGGTAAATTAAACGTCTAACGGAATACAGAAGCCAAATGGTGTTCAAGATTGTTTCTCAGAGTCCACCCTATGTCAATAGAACATGCATAGAATTATGCTTTTCATAACGCTTATAACTATATCTGTGGACTGTAGTAGTTACTTACGTCTACCGAAAATAATTTTGCAATTGAAGAGTAGACAAGAAACAAGTAGTGAAGTGCTCACACTCATTGCAGAAACAATGTCCACAGTCCATTGTTGTTGTCTCGTTGACAGGAATATCCTCCATACGAATTACGCACATTATGTCTCTAGATGATGAATGCACTGAGGATATGTCATTATGCTCCCTGACCGTCACACCAGCTTCCTTAAACAACCATTCTTTCCCTTTCTCTACAAGCACAGTAAAGACCTTATCGACATCCCACCGATAATGAATAAGTAAGGTCCGTGCATGGTGTTCCTCCACAAAAAGCAAGTCCATTACTCTTTTCAAGTCATCCCTCTGCACGAAAGGATGCCAGGGGTTCACATCCCTCAATGAAAACAAAAGCACAAAAGGATAAATACGACACTCTACTAGCATAATCACACACTAGAAGCTTTGGACATTTCGTCTACCTGTTGTAGAGGGTAGAATTCTCATATCTTGATGGTGCCTCTAAACCTGCAAGATAAGGAACGGTTAGAGCACCTTTGCCCTTGATGGCAAAGGCCCTCCGATGCTTAAGTTAGTAACGGGGTTTACTAATTAAGCCAAAGACAATGCATATAACAATGAGTTACAGCGTACCTTTCACCGTAGGCTTAATGCATGTATGTATAGGCATAGGTTAGCTTGTTGATCAAGGGTCCTTGTTGCCCTAGTTTCCTTATCACATTAGGAAACCTTTCCTAATAGGATTCACCCTATTAGGTATAGTCACACTACCGCACTGGTCTTCTATGGTTAACAAGACTCCTTTCCATATAGGACTTATTCCCATATGGTCGTGCAATATGATTCTCAATAGGATTCTACATTCCTTATCTGATATAGAATGCTCACGTCATTCCCTTATCTCATGGGATACACCTCTTATCGCATAAGAGAGTATTCAAGACTGTTTCCAGAACGTTCTGCCGTTCTGTCAGCCTAATAGTGATGTAGCCGTGCTGCCACGTAAGACGGCTGTATTGTTGCTGGTCTGTAAGGCCCTAGGACCGAGCTATTCGTAGCTCGGTCTTGACCTTACACCTCATCGTGGTGCCATGGTTGATTATTTATTGCGCGCTTCGCCCCATTCGTGACCTCTCTAGCTCGGCTCCCCTGTAGGGTACATCCACGTTGTATGGTCGAGCTAGGGCACTTAGAGGGAGTACGGGTTTTACCCTCTCCACCTGTGCAGCCAAAAGAGAATCTTTGGTGATTACCTGCAAAAGTTGAAAGAAAAAAGCGCGATTGTAAGATCTCTTTAGGCAAGAAATATCAAAAGAATCGAGAAATCTTGACTCGAACATGAATAGTCTGAGTTTGCACCTCTCCTTTCATGATCGTCCTAACTTCTGGTCTATTACCCACAAAGTATGTACATAAAATGGAGATTTAAACAAAGTAGAACATTCAAAGCACAAAGACCCAAAAAAAAAAACCCCCTAACTTCTAATAAACAATATAGAAACACAAACCCCAATTATCAAACCCTAAAAAATGCTTAATCAAACATATATGTCAGTCAAATATTTAAAATACTCATTTCCGAAG
>JAXBDA010000461.1:17500-85301 GCA_036023075.1 Gaultheria prostrata
CCAGCACCCTGTGAAGTACGATTAAGCAATCAGCTTAAGTCAGAACCTTTTCATTGTTTTATGTTCTTGGTTTGTTTTTCGATTGTGTGTGCTTGTCTGTGGGTTTAAAGGAATTGGGGGGCTCTGCTGTCCTTAAGGGACGACAGGCCCTACCAACCTTCAATCCGACTATCCAAAAATGTTTTGAATGGTCCGGATTAAAAATAAAATTGTTCTCTTGAATAGTTTTATTTTGAATCCGGACCATTGATTGTCGAGACGAACTGTCTAGATGTGGTTGCCAGGGCTTGTTGTCCCTCACGAACAACAAAGTCCCCAGGTCCGCTTAATGCACGCGAATACATAATATTTCCCACCAATGTCTCATGTTTCGTTTAAGTACCCACACACCCCGATAAGGACTCAACAAGTATCCCACAATATCCACATGTCTCACCAATGCCCGTATCCTTACCAACCGAGCGAGCGCCCGAGTCACTTGGGCCTCGTTGAACTCTTCCTAGCAACGTACCGATTTGAGTTTCTAGTGACTTACTTTATCTCCATGTCATTTGGCTTTCCATATCTTTCGATTAACTATTTGTCCATTCACTTCATTTCTAATCATGCCAATTTCGTTCATCGTGCTACGTCATTACGTTCTCAATCATAATTACAAGTTCAAAACACGTTTAACAAATTCCCAAGTTAGTATTACACGTTTTATGACAAACAGTGGAAACGAGGACTAAACGAGTACCACGGGAGGGTCGGGATCACAAAACAAGACTCGGGAACTTTTCTGCCAAAATCGTCCAGACGGTTTGGCATTTCCGTCCAGATGGAAATTACAGACAGAACGGCTAGGCACAGTTTTATTCAGATTTTGGAATTTTTCCCCAAACTCAACAAGTTTAGATCAAACTCATAAACTTAAGGTATTAACTGACAAGAAGCAACTAAGAGGGAATGGATTTAAATCAAAACATGAGAATCAAACTACTAAATCAAGGATGCAACAAGATTTCAAATTTCAAACCCTAAAAAATGGGGTTTCATCAAATCTAAGAGAAACAAGTTCAAATCTAGGAATTTATACCACATATACACCACAATCACAATTATAAAGTGCAAGAAACCCCTACCTCAAGTGGTGTTGAACTTGGGTGAGCTAGAACCAAAACCCTAACCTCCAAACTTGAATCCTACCGCAAAATATTCAGCCTTCCGGAGGGAATACCGGCAAAATCCGAGCTCCAAAAGGTGTGGGGATGGTAGATCTTTGTTGGCTTGATGATGATTTTGAGTGAGAACATGAGAATTTGGTAGAGGGAGAGAATAAATCAAGTGAGAGAGAAGAAAGGGGGAGGCCGGCCTTGATGGGGAATGGGGAGAATGATTTTCTCTCTCTTCCTCTTCCTATTTATAGTGTCAAATTATACCACACATAGGGCACTAACTAAAGTGTTACAACTTAGTCCAAAACTAGTCACTCTCTCAAATTGAACCCACATATACTCTTAAATGACATTCCTCAATGTTACCAATTTAAATATGATTTTTTTTATGTGAAATGCCGGGTCTTTACAAAAGTAATCTAGGCGCTCGGGTACCATATTCCCATGGATCCTAAACTCGTAATTTTGAGCTTTGAAATGGATCAGAGTCTGTTAGGCTTTATTCTGGACACCATGAAAATCAATTTTTGGAATATTTTTAGCACTAATATAAATGAATCAAACAACAAAGGGACCCTCTTTAGAGAAGTAAAATACAGATACGAACAAGGTACTCTATGTGATGCTAAATGGACTAGGAACTCATGAGAAAATATAACTAGTGTAGACACCCCGATTTTGAACCCAAGATACACGCAAGCAGTCCCGATGATGAAAAAGACAAATGTGGACTACCTCGAGGACTTGAACGAGGTTTGAAATTGTCAATACCCTAAAATCTAACCTTAAACCTTTCAAAAACCATCAACCCAACCTAAAATGACCAAAGCCAAGCCAGAGCACAAACCAGCATTTGAACCCACCTTGGGCGCCCAAGGTCACCTTGAGCGCCCAACCTCACCTTGGGCGCCCAACGTGTGAACCAGTCAGTTACAGGTAGTGGCTGTAATAATGAGATTCTGCGGCATGTGAGCCATTATCTCCCTAAAATCTGGCCATTTGCTTAACCTACAAGTTTACTCTATCCCCCTAATTACCCTCTAACCCCTCAAACTATTCCCAAATTCAAATTACACTTTTCCCCCCTTTTTTTCTCTCTATAAATACCCTCCCTCTCCTCTCATTTGCAGGGTACTGCTTCTCTCTCTACTCTCCTCTCACTCCCAGCAACTCCATACACTCCCTCTCTCACTCTAAAACGTCCAGAGCTCCCCTCACCCATCTACATCATCAAAACCCACCAAAATTCACTAAAAATCCTACAAAAATCCTTCATCAAGCCTTGATTATCCCTCACCTCCTTAAACACATCAAAATCAGTCCTAAATTACTTCCAAATAGCCCAATACCTACTGCTCTAGTACCCAAAATCAAGCCTCCAACTCAAACCAAGCGAAAACCACACTTTCTCACCTTAATCAAGTCCAAAAAAGGTAGAAAATAAAGAAAATCAACTCTTGGTCACAATCCGAGGGTGATCAGTAGGTGTAAGTGAGTTCCTCATACTCATTTTACACTTACAAGGTCCAAAAGTTACTAAACAAACATGTGAAATTTTCTGCACTGGTGTGACCCTGGGCGCCCAAGGTCACCTTGAGCGCCCAAGGTCTCAACAGTCACTGTCTCGCTGCTTTGTTTTATTCATCTTCTGTGCTGTTTATTTACTATTTTTTTTTCCTGTTGATTCATCATTATGATATGTGATTCTCAAGCTTTGTATGAGCTCTGATCATCTTGAAATCATCCTTGAGAGGATTTTGTTTGGTTTTGTTCACATTTAAAGGAAGAAAATGAAGTTTATTGATATTTGAAAATAAAAACCAACATTTTCAAAATGATCAGAGGCTTTCAAACTCTAGAAGACATCATAAGTAAAGCAAAGCAGTAAACAGAAACATGCAAGCCAAAGGATACCTTGAGCGCCCAAGGTGTCTTTTGAGCAGATTATAGTTTTGTCCATTCTGTTCTCTTATATTATTATCATGCTGTTTCTTCTCATTCCAGAAGGGTGCGTGTGTGGTTTGTTGTCTATATCATGTTTATTTTACTCCTCTCAAGCTCTCATCTCACTTTTCCTTTTATTTTCCATGAATAATCAAAGGGACAAAATCTATAAGCTTGTTTATTATCCATGAATCATTCCTCTTAGTCTTTATTTGTTGTTGAAAATCATTTTCCAGAAGATCTTGATAAGGAGGATGTGAATTTATGAATAATAAAACAAAATGGAGATTGATTGAAAGTGAGAACCAGGGATGACCCTGGGCGCCCAAGGTCATATCTGAGCAGAGTGCATTTTTCATTCATTCTGTCACCATTGTTACTATTTCAAGTGTATATATGTTCATCTCAGCTGCTCATTAATCTGTTATCAGTTCTTCTTCTCTCTTAACTCAAACTCAATCTTACTTATGGATTCATCTCAAAGACAAATGTTCAAAAAAATCATGTTTTTGCTTAAGATTACCCTTGGATGTTTTACTGACGTTCTGTTCTGGGTTCATATGTTGAAAAATCATCTTTGAAGTTGTTCATGATCAAAGAAAAACATTCTTAAAACCAAGAGGCAAGATTGGAACAGTTAGCTTTGAGAGACCTTGGGCGCCCAACCTCACCTTGGGCGCCCAACCTCTATGCTGTTAACAGATTGGTGGGCAGCTGCTGTGTCTTTTATTTGATTATTTTGATCATTCTAACCACATTCTCTGTCTTTATTTAATTCTGTTCATTCATACTTTTATTTATATCACAATCATACATCATCATCATTGTAATTATACGCGCACACGAACACCATAGTATCTTATATTGTGTTTTATCTTGTGTAAATGCTTCATATCTTGTTTATGTGTACAAAATCAAGTTTTAAACATTTTCCATATCCCACAAATTGTTTAGTAAAGACCGGTTCATGAACCGGGCAAGGGGGGTGCATTAAAATCCTTCCCCTCTCGTAACCAAACCCCCGAACCCGGAAATAAAAAGGTTTTCGCACGACCGGTTAAATCATTTTCAAAACCATTGGGTATAACGAGTCAATCTTTTGGTTTCTCGGGTTCATTCCTTAAACCCGGGTGGCGACTCCAAAATCACTTTTCAAATCGGAATCGGAAACGCTATCGCGTGGGCGGCCGCCCGTCGGGTGTCCACAACTAGGCACCCCTATAACTATCTGAGAGTATTCGAGCACTTAGGTATATATACGGGCGCTTGGGTACTCTGTCGAAGCTTGAAGTTTTGAATCTCATTGGATTTTATAAAGAAAGGCCGATTGGGTCCTAACCACTACAGTGGACTGGTCAGAACCCAAAGGCTCTCTTCGGAATTTGCAAAACAATGGCTAAAATGCTAATTTCTACCTTTGTAAAGCTTTGAACAATGCCTTTTTTTTTTAGGATTTGAGTTTGATAGTTAGTGATAAGGTTAGTATTTTGGTAATTGAAAGGCTGGTTTGAGAGTGTGTAGAATAGAAGTTGAGATCAAGACGGAATTTTTAGTGAGGATTTTATAGAATTTTTGGGAATTAAAGATGGTGGAAATATATGGTTGAGGATTGGGAGTATGAAATAGAAGAGGGTAGTGATCATCTGAGAAGTCGAGAAATGTGGGCTAGCATGTAGTCATTTTTTGGAGGGGTGAGAGCGTTTTTTTATAGGCTAATGGGTAAAGGGGTGAGTGGGTTGAGTCAACATAGGAGTGGAGTCATGATGGAGGGAAGAAAATAGGGTTACGAAATTCAGGGGACGAGGGAGCGTCTTGCCGAGCTCCCTCAGAGAATCCCCATCATCACCATTGATTGTCAGGCCTCTGAAAAAGCCTGACGTGTTGCAGAGAATCCATGCGCTCGGATAGCTATCCAAGCACTTGGATACTAGGGTATCCGAGCACCTGTAAATTGTGGGGCCCACTGGTTTCGACCAGATTTCCTGAGCGCCCAGGTAGTATCAGGACGCTCAGATTTTGTATCTAGGCGCTGGGTTAATTTGAGGAGGGGTTTTTAAGTTGTGAAGCATTTTTCATGCTTGCAAAGCATGTTTTGACTTATCTCATCATTGAGGAGCCAATCAACCACTACTTAAGAATATTATGAGGGTTTAAATTTGGGTGTCTACAGTATCAAAAGGAAAAAACATTTCCACGGGCATGAGATTGGCCTAAAAGTAAAAGTATATGTCAATACCACATTACTTAAAAATGGGTTCTGCCAACAACAAAAATATTAAAGAAAAAGGGGATATTTTTATAGTTTTGCACTATTTTGTTCTTATTTTACAAATTATGTATGAAAAAAGAAAGAATAAGTGTTCATTTCATATAGTTAAATTTAGGATATATCCTACCGAATGATTCAGAAAAAAAGATGCACAATTGTGTGTCCACTATACCCTTAATATGAACCGTAGATATTTTAGGGCTTCTTAAGAAGAGCATGCACCAAAATTAACTTGCTCGGACATCAATAGGTATTAAAATACAAAGATTATTGTGGACACCCGTCAGGCGGCCGCCCACAGGATAGCGATGGCTCTCGTTTTGGATTTGAAACGGTTTTGGAGTCGCCACCCAGGTTTTAGGAATGAACCCGGAAAACCAAAAAAATGACTCTTTTATTATGCCCAATGGTTTTGAAAAATGGTTTTACGGGTCGTGCGAAAACCTTTTTATTTCCAGGCTTGGGGGTTTGGTTACGAGAGGGGAAGGGTTTTAGTGCACCCCCCTCGCCCGGTCGTGAACCGGTCTCTACTAAATAACTTGTGGGATATTAAAAATGTTTAAAATCTGATTTTATACACGTAAGCGGGATACGGGGATGGGAAGCACGTACACAAAATAAAACACAATAAAGGAAACTATGGTGGATGTGCGTGTTTGTGTATGTACAATAACATTGATGATGATGACGATGTGATGAACATAATATAAACATAAAAAGGAACAACAAGATGAAACAAAGTCAGAAAATGATATTAAGATAATCAAAACGATCGAATGAACCATACAACCACTGCTCATCAATCTGCCTTCAAAATAGGGGTTGAGCGCTCAAGGGGGTTCTGAGCGCTCAACTCTACTCAACTCAACAGCTTCATCTTTTCTTTCCAGTTTCAAGAACTCTTAATCCTCACATCAAAATGACTTTTGGGAATTGATTTCAACAATTGGTTTAAGACAGAATCTCAACAACAATGATTAAGATCAATTTTCAAATAAAATACAAGTTATAAAGTACTTGATTTTGAAGGATTGCTTATGAAAAATATTGGATATGAGTTGAGAGAAGGAGGGAGCAAAGGCATACTGATGAGATAATAGATAACTCACACACACACACACTTGAGATGAGATAATAGAATGCACAGAATCTGTATGTTGTACAGAAGGCAGCTTGAGCGCTCAAGGTGGGGTTGAGCGCTCAAGCCAACTTCTGGCTCTCACTTCCAGTCAGCTTCTCCTTGCTATATTGTTCATGAACTCATAACCTCATCATCAAATAACTTTAGAAAGATGATTTTCAGCAACAATCAACAGTTGTGAGGTTTGGTTCATGGACAATAAACAAGTTCCATGATCTTGTTTCATTAGATATTCATGAAAAAATTAACAAATGAGTAATAAGAACTTGAAAGGAGAGAGAGATGAACAAGTATAACACTATAACACACACACACACCTCTAAAATGATGATGAGATTATATATAATGATGATCAGAGAATAAAATACACAAAACATCAATCTGTCCGTAGCTTATTTGTAAATTTTGGGCACTGTAAAGGTAGAATCTGGAAGAGAATAAAACTAGAGAGTTGTAGCTCTTTAAATTATCTACGTTTTGATATATAACTCGTTGAAAACGGAGTTCGGTGTAAAACGTTAGGGCTAACATACTAAACTAGCTTTCTGGTGCAGGTTTGAGCGCTCAAGGCCCCCTTGAGCGCTCAAGCCCTTTAAACTGGAAATTTTGAAAATATTTTTCTTGAGTTTTATGACCTTGTAGGCTCCCAACAAGTACAAAGAACTTGTGTGAACCTACTGGTCTCCCTCAGAAGGACCAAAACATGGATTAAAGACTTGTTTTTCTACCTTTTGAGCTTGAACAAGGCTTGATTTGGTGTTTTTGTTTGGTTTGAGCTTGAGGGTTGATTTTGGAGAGCAAAGACAGTGAGTTTATGGTTGTTTTTGTGGTGTTTTAGGACTGAATGGGTTGATATAGGAAGAAGTGGTGAGTTTTGGCTATAAAGATGGATTTTTAGGCTTGAAAATGGGTTTTTGGTTTAGGAAATGGGGTATAGATGAAAATGTCTTTGTGGTTGTGCTTTACTAGAGTTTAAAAGAGAAAAGAAGGATGGTTTTTGCTGGTGTGATGGACAGAGAAACAGTAGCCTCAAATGAGAGGTGAGCTTATATAGAGAGAGAAATGACCAAAATGGAGGGAATTGGGTTTGGTTTGAATTGGCCTTGAGGTGTGATTAAGGAAGGGGTATAAGAGTGATTCATAAGGGTATTGGACGCGTTTTGGGGGAGCAACAATGGGGGACAGACGCTCCTCTTGCAGCAGAATCTCATCATTACAGCCACTGCCTGTAACTGACTGGTGTACAGGTTAGACGCCCAAGGTGAGGTTGGGCGCTCAAGGTGGGGTTGGGCGCTCAAGGGCACTGCAGAACTCTCCAAACTTTGCGGGGCTGCCCCAGGTGCTACCAAACTCTGATTTAGGCGTGGTTTGAAGCGTTGGAAAGGTGGTTGAGTCTACTTTCTAACCCAAGTGGTTTTAATGCCAAATGTTTTGTACATCCAAGTGTGTGACCATTTTACCCTCAAGAGGTCGGGAAAACGGGTCATTTTACCAAAATGTGCATATCTCCCTCATTTCAAAATGGATTGGGACGTATTATATATCGATAAAGAGGGTTTTGAATGTACTAAAAGATAATGTAGGCTTGGGTTTGTTTTGAAGAGGCATTTGGTGGGTTTTGGTGGATGTTTGAAGGGTTTGTCAAGTTCAAGCCTTGTTCCGGTCCTCAAGGTAAACATCATTGGTCATTTTCATCATCGGGAATGCTTGTGCGTATTCGGGATTCTAAATCGGGGTGTCTACGATTATATTGCTCGTGTGTAAATTATATGACTCACTTCTCTACAAATGCTTCTCTCCAATTGACAACCAATGGGTATGGTACTTGTACGGAGCACAACGCCTCCTATTTATCCAGTCAAATACAAGGGAAATTTGGGCAATTTGGTGGCTTGCCATTTCTTTTTAAGGAATTGCTCTAAGGTCCATTATAATTCTTTGTAACATGTCTTGTCCATCTCATATTTTCATAATACCTTTAATCTACTTTTTTGCATTTTCTAAGATGTAAGGTCCACTATCCATTTTTAATAGAAAGATATACCATCATATTAAATTTAATACATAATACATAATATACTCTTGGCGGAAAAGTCGCCGGCGCTAGAAAAATTCACCGGAAAATTTAACAGGCGCCGGAAAAAGTCATCAAAAAATTGAACTTCGCCGGAAAAGTCATCGGCCCTGATAACCATATCTGGGATCACTAGAGGTGGTTATCTGAACTAATAAGATGTGGTTATCGGTACTTTATATTTTTTTAAAGCCTACCTGAGATCAAATGTGGTTATCTAGACTCACAAGAGATGGTTATTTGGAGATTCTAGACTCACAAAATGTGGTTATCTGGACTATATCTTTTTTTAAAAAGCCTACTTGTGATCAGATGTGGTTATTTGGGCTCACAAGATGTGGTTATCCATGTCAACGACTTTTCTGGCAAAGTCCAATTTCTGGTGACTTTTCCGACACCGGTGAAATTTTTTGACGAATTTTCCCAGTGACTTTCCCGGCGACGGCGACGTACTTTAAATGCAAGCAAGGGGTATTGTCGTATTTTGGATGCATGAGTGGACTGGATGTGTTAGAAAAATATTAGGTGGACTCGAAGTGTTAGGAAATAGTTATAGTGGACCCTATAGTAACTAGCCCTTTTTTCCCTTTGAGTTGAAGGGTGAGTTGTTTGGTTTGGTGGCTATTTTTGTCTTTTCGCATGAGGAGGGCCACCCCAAAATTGATACGAGTCGTCTAATAATTCTTAAATTATGTTGCTTGGACATCATTAGGTATCGAAATGAAAAAAAGATTTCCACGGGCATGAGATTGGCCTAAAAGTGTTTGTCAATACCACAACACTTAAAAATGGGCTTTGGAAAAAACAAAAATACCGAAGAAAACAAAAAAAAGAGAGAGGATATTCTCATAGTTTTGCACTCTTCTTTTGTTATTTTACATATTACGTATAAAGAGAGACTAAATTTCCATTTCATGTAGTTAAATTTAGGATCTTAAATAACGACTGATTTTTGAAAAAAAGACGTATAATTGTGCTCAATATATCTTTGATCTGAATCGTAGATATTGTAGGGCTTCTTGAGAAAAGCATGTATTAAAATTAACTTGCTCGAATATTGATATACATCAAAAAGAAGAAATTATTGCCCATCTGTAAATTATAAGAAACTTATTTACAAATACTTCTCTCCAATTGACAACCAATGGGCATGGTACTTATGCGAAACACAGTGCCTCCCACCTATTGAAAGATAAGCAAAATACATCTGTCTGTACTAGATAGGAATGGTTAGTCAGGGTTGGTTGGTTGGTAGGTTTGCTTCCCATACAATTTAAACCATTGTTAGACTTTTTTTTTTGAACAAGGAAAACGCTGCAAGGGCTACAGACCACCATCCAGAGCCCTCGGTTGGAAAAATCGATCCTCAACTTTCAAGTAATCTATGTGGGGTGGGTAGGTAAATGTTGGGAATATGACCTGACTCACAAGAAAACCCGAAAAAGGGTATAGAAAGTGTCACATAGGGAACATCGATCTCACAAAACAACGATAGCCAAAAGCAAGAAATAAACAAGAACAAGAAAAGAAAAAATTCATCTTCGGAAGTGACGCCTGAGTTGCCGCCATGAATCTGGCCTCTTATTTGCCGGATTAGGAGCTGCACCACCCTAAAACTCTGCAAACTCAGCCGATCTAGTGCTCCTGAAATTTGGATCAGAGCCGATGGGAGTGGATCTGACCCTAGCTCAATAACTGAAAACAATGGAGGTTGGATAATGGAGGCCGGGGTGGCTTTCGACGAGCCAAGATCAAGAAGGGTGGTCGGCGCTAGGGAGAGGCCCCCCAACCAACCCAGCAGCTTAGGTTTCTTCGAATGGAGGGGGGTGGCGGAAAATGTTGGAGAGAGAAGCTCTCATTTTATACCAGTTTTATACCAGTGTTAGATCATTGGAATTAGAGAACAAGAAAATAATTTTTTTTAAAATATCCTAGTCAAGGCATGGATGGCTCTCGCCTTTGACAAGACCAGGGAGAGTATTAGTCGAGGTGCGCGTAAACTGGCTTAGACTCTCTTACCTGTTGAGGAAAAAAAAAACCCATTTCTGTAAAAAAAACAAAATTGAGAAAAATACCATGCCTATGCAATGATCTTCCAATCGGATCTGCCATACGGTCTATCATGTCCGAACGAGAAACAAGAAGACCATGGAATGTAAAATGATTTCTAGTTTTTTTCAATGGTGATATCAAAAGGATTGGGCCTTTTTCCATTGGAAAATGCTTTGGAAACAATATTGTTTTCATAGCCATCCGATATGTGTGGAACCCACTTTGCGTCGTAGGTTCAACGTCGATCGAAATTATCAAACAATCCGAACAGGTTTGTGTCCGAACATCTGTGCCGAGTTCTTCTTTATTTACTAATAGAGGCCGACACACGCAATGCGTGTGCAAGTGAAATTAATCTTGAACCAAAGGGAGAAGGGGCAAAATTTGCCGAAGTTGATGAAGATCCACTTAACCGAAGGGAGAGGGGGCTGAATGTGGAAGAACCTCTATTTTTTGTCTCAGATAAAAGATAGTGCGTGTGCAAGTCAAGTTTCACTAATTAACTACTCTATAAAAAATGATACAAATAAAATGAAGGGAAAATAACAAATAGATATAAGAGAGAAGTATAACCAGTACAATAACCTTTCATACACAATAATCTGTGTAACCTAAAGAACAAATGAAAAAGGAAGAGAGACATGGAGATTGGTGGTTGAGATATCATGGAACTTCTCGAAAATTTAGTCGCTGATCTTCACAGCACTATGGGAAGGGAAATCAGCTTAAAACAGTTACCAACTTACCATGTGCGGGAGGTTTTTAGCAGTGTTAGAAGGATGAGAGTAATTGTAGTTGTAACATCCAATTTCGTTAAAGGGTACTATTGGTAGATAAAATGTATACACACTCTAAAAAAAAACCGAGGACAAGTGGAGCTCTCCCTTTATCTATTAGAATAGATTATGGAACCGAACATGGGAATGGATATCATTCTACTGTAACTTCATTAAACCCAACAAAGTAGCGAACCAACAACAGTGCTGATTGAGGAGAAAGAGTTACAAAGTACAAACCAACAACCAACAACCAACAACCAACAACAACAGTGCTGATTGAGGAGAAAGAGTACAAACCCAAAAAAAAAAAAGTACGACAAACCAACAGTAGTGCTGATTGAGGAGAAAGAGTGACAAAGTACAAACTGCCATTAATTACCCCAGAGACAACCACATTCAGGTAGCGGAGGGTTTTCCGGCTGGTGGTTTCCTTCCCGGCGCCACCGGAGAATCTTGCTTGTTGGGGGGAGGGACAGTCGACTTATCAGTGGAAGAGGATCCTGAACCAGCTATACCACCGGCAGCATCATGACCGGAGACACCAGTACCAACGCCTTTGCTGAAGTCAGTTATTCCAACTAGTTCGTCACTGGAAATTATCTCCGGCTGGAGGACTTGCGAGGCCTGGCGACGGTGACGAGACATGGTTTACGGTTTGTTGGTCGTTTGATAGAGGGAGAGAGTTAGCAAAAAAAAGAGTTGAATGGTATGCTGTATTAAAGGAGTGATTATTAAATAGTCTAGGTCACGTGTGTCTCAACATACTTCACATTCGTATTATTGGTACAGGGTTAAAGTATTAGGTCCTCCAAATTTTGAAAATAAAAAGTGTCAGAATATGTTTAATTAGAAACATAATGAGTTTTCGATAAGATTAATTACATGGGTATAATTCGCTTTTTTGAGGGATATTTTTATTTGCTTCGGAAAGATGATTTATCTGCTTCATATATTATTCGTAAACATTCATAAAAGGTCTAATATTTGATTTTGCTTTAAGTCAACGGAAAATCTGGGTTAATCCAGTGAAAACCACACATTCATATCAGATTCATACAATTCTCACAAAAATGCGTGTCACTAAGAGGATAGAGTTGGGTATAAACAGTACCAAGAAGCATATTCAATGATTTTTCGTATTAAAGGGCCACATTTTGAGGTTGCAATTGTGGTGGGAGTATTAATAACATGTGATGTCCAGTTACTATGATTTGTCTTCTTCAGTCAGCTGAAGATCATCAAATTTGGTTGGAACAGTGTAATCAGTTGCATTTAGATTGTTAGCAGTCCAAATCAAAAGCAAAGAAATTACCATTTTGACTAATCAAATGAATCTAGTAAATGTCGTTGTTTGTGTCAAGCTATGTCTGAGTTGGGGTGAAACACATCGATTGCCTTCTGCGTTTCTTATTCTCTATTTAGATGATTAGTTTGGCTTTGTCCAAGATCTTTATAATGAATTTCGATTTGTAAGTGTCGTTTAGCTATCATTTATATAATTTTCTTATTTCTGTGTTAGAAAAAATCAAATGATCGAGTGAATTAAAACACTAGTTTCAAATAATTGTGCTCTATCAACAAATTGATGTCGACTATATGAATCTATTTTTTTCATTAAGCTCAGCAAAAAAACAAATTAGTAAATTATTTTAAACTAACGGTACCGTATTAGAAAGTTAATTTCCCCTTTACTGCTATCATCACTCTTTCTTATGTGTTGTATCCATCGATCTACAGCATACCATTCCATAAAAGTACGACGCTCTTATTATTCGTGTGTAGTTATACAAGAATTAAGTTGAGAATATGTAAGTGGGACATTGCGATTTTGGCCCCTTATGGCAGAGCAAATAATGGCATAGACCCATTATTGTACGGGGATATTACCCACCAGACACATTGATACCATTTTAACTGAATCGTAATGGACAAAACTCGAATGGACACTTGTTCCAAATAGGGCGGCCCAAGAAAAGGGTTTCTCCTTTGTTTCTGTCCCACAAGAGATTATATGTCTCCAAACAAACAGGGTACTATTTGCTTCTGCATTATCCATCCTCTCTATAGGGGTGTACAAAGAAACCGAAAAAACCGTGAAATCGGACTGAAACGGTTTATTTGGATTGATTCTATGGTTTAATGTATTGGTTCTGGTTCTAAAAAAATGAGAACCGGATATTTTGGTTTGGTCCCCGGTTTCATAATTAGGAACCGTGGTTTAAACCGAACCGGTCCGTATATATACATATGTAAAATATAACACTTATAATATAATATAGACACTCCTATATACCCACACACACTTGATAATTTTGTCAGTTTTAAGTTTTAACATTGCATATGCCATCTATACAATGATATACAAGTGTATATTAATAGTTGTTTTAGTTATTGTTGGCCTGCTTAATTTATTTGTGGGTTGGTTTAATGGTAATAGTTTTAAGATGAAGTTGGTGGACAAATTTTTTTTTTTGCAATTGTTGAATGCTAACATGGTATAGAACCGGAAACCGAACCAAACCGGACCGGTCTAATGGTTTGGTTTGGTTTGGTTTGGTTCTATATGTATAATGGTCTGGTTATGGTTCTCATTTCTTTGAAACCGTTAGATATGGTTTGGTCTCCGGATTTCTACAAAACCGGTCCAAACCAGACCATGTACACCCCTACCTCTGAACACCGATTCTCAAAAAAATTTAAAATAAATAAGCCTATGAGCAGAAACGAATGCAGGATTTGAGTGATCGGTGGACGAACGCTATACACTTGTTTTTGGGAGAAAATTTTGGGTACGGATAGGGCACGGACATATGGTGCCCGGCTCCCCATCCGAGCCGTCCAAACATATTTTGGACGGCCTAGATGCAAGGGGGTAAATTTGCCCCAAAAAATTTACAAAAATGCCACCGTTGCATCTAGGACGTCCAAAACATGTTTGGACGGCTCGGATGGGATGCCGGGCACCACGTGTCCATGCCCTATCCGCACGCAAAATTTTCTCTGTTTGTGGACATGTGAAAGACAAATATCAAATTATGCCAATATAAATAGCAAAGATATTACCGAAAATCATATATTGCGCATCCAAATCTATTCTAATAATAAGATAATAGTATTGCATTTCTATGTAAAAATCAGAATCAGATTTAATGTGTTCGAAGGTATTTTATAATGCGAAATTCATTTGTAATAGAATTCGGATAGGCGAGTGTTAGATTTTTGAAGAAAACGTTGGGTGGACAAACTTTTATAAATTTAAACTTTTTAACAAAAATGCTAGTACTATTTTAATATAACTAGAAAGAAAACTTGAAATGTGGATAGGGTGGTTGTCTGGATTCATCCGCCCCTTGATCCATCCTGGCCAACAAACAGTGATTGGGATTTATGAGGGGAGGGGTGCAAAGTACTCCAAGACTACATGCATTGTTTGGGGAATCAGATACACAAAGCTGAATATTTTTGGAAATGAATGCACTTCGTTGTGGTTTTGGATTGTATTCCAACTACTTAGTGCGATTTGTAACAACCTGGATTTTTGGAGGAATTTATTTTATTTTATTTTTAATTCAATTGTTTTCTTTTAATATTTTGAAAACTTATTTAATACTATTTTGGACCCTAGTGTTGTATCTATATATATATTACTATTTTTACCCTACTACAAAATCTCTCACACTCACATTTTATCTAGTCAAAATTAGAACCACACCAATTTTGACCATCAATTATTATGGAAGATTGAGAGAAAGATTTGGAGGAAGGTGATGGGAAATTTCCCAATTAGCACATGTCTAAGAATCCCATGGGATTCTCTCCAAGATTTCCTCCATTAATAAAAAGATTGAGTGGAAGGAGGGGGGAAGCTTCCTAAGTTACTTAGTCACCAAGAACAGATACACTATATCTACATGCATACACACACTATTGTACACAAGAAATCCCATAGATTTTCTCTAGGATTCCCTCATTTAAAACCTAGATTGCGCCTGAGATTTCCGAGTTATAGCCTCATGTCATTTAACAGTACAATTTGTTCCGGAAACTTACGTAGTCGCGTATAACCTACACTATGAAACATGACTAGGTGATTTCCCCTTGCATTATTGATGACACCTATTTAATGGCATGACGTACCTATAGATATGATGACACGCCTATAGATTTAGTAGCCTCATAGCCTTTATCGCTCCACAGTGCAATTTACTTCGGTAGTGTAGCTAGTCGCGTAAAAAGTGTACAGAACGGACATGTAGTCACATTATTACCCTTGCATTATTGGCATAGCATGACGCGCCTAGGATTTAATGACACACCTATAGATATTGTAGCTTAATAGCCTCATGTCCCTTTGTCAGTACAAATTAGTCCGGGAACTAGCTTATCGCGTAGAAATTACATCGGAAAGACCCGTAGTCACTCTTGCATTATTAGACTAGCCATTATTAACCTAGGGAGAATATATTCCCTCATTTATTACGCGTCATAAGATCAAATCTTAGCCCTTATTAGCCTCATGTTCAATTGCAGTGCAAACTAGTACCGGAAATGTAGTTAGTCACGTATTTCTACACTGTAAAAAGAGACTATATGAATTCCCCCTTGGATTAGTGTACTTAAAGCTATAGAAAAATAGCCTTGTACCTATTTAACCTATAGATTTTTGTCCCCCAAAATCCCCCAAAATCTAGATTTTATTCCTCCCATTTAATGTAGGAAATTTCCTAGCACATGGGAGAAAATTTCTAGGAAATTTCCTAGAGGCTGGCCCACTTGGGGGAGGAGGGAACTCTCATTTTTTCCTATAAATAGGACCTCACTCCATAATTTTCACACCAAAATCTTCTCTCATCTTGTAGTTCATGTAGTAGAAATTCTAGTAGTCTTTGGTAGGAAAAGCTTCAAGTTCTTGAGTTGTTCTTGAGAAACTCAATGAAACTCAACCTCCACCACCAATAGCCGCCACTCTCCACCTTCCAAAGCCGCCCTTAGATCTTCGTTTAGTAGTTCCTGCATACCCTCCGGCATTTCTAAGAAAGTTAACTTTCTTTTCGACGCCGTTACTCCGCCTGTCTACCGTTAGCTTTTTCTACTTCCGATTAACCTCGGAATTAAGGTAATAATCTTTATCTAAATTTCTACTAGATATTTTACCGCAACTTTAATTGTTAGTAATGTCATAATGCTCGGTTTAAAAATAAAAGTTAGTAGTTTTACGCTTTCTATAAAGAAAAGGGTTGTGATTCTAAAAATACTATTTCGAACTTACGCAGTCGTTATAATGCCCGAATGGAAAATGATATTTCAAATTTACGCAGTTATAACGTCCGATTGATTTTTGGAAAAATACGCAAACGATTACTTTTTGAAAAGGCGAAATTATCGCCAAATGAGAATTTTCTGAAAAAAACTCCATGGAATATTTTTGGGAAATGAGGAAAATGTTTTATGATTGACTTGAGACTGTGGAATGACCCAAGGCTAACACCCTTGAAAGTCTGTCTAGAATGAGGATGGGTGCTATTAACTGGATATTCCGACCCGCTCTGCCTAGGACTTTCCTGGTTATTCTATTGTCGAAAGAAGGTCGCTAAAAGAGAAATGATATTTTGAGAGACACATTTTACAAGAAAATATTGAATTATGGAGAAACACGTTTTACGAGAAAATGCTGATTTTAAGTGACACATTTTACGAGAAAATACTGAATTTTAGAAAAATACATTTTACGAGGAAACGCTGATTTTTGAAACACGATCTACGAGATTGATTTTTGAAACACGATTTAAGAGGAAGTTGCATATTTACGAAAAGAGTTTTTGAGACACGTTGCATATTCACGACACGATACGAGATTTATCCGACATCATTTTTGAAATGAATAGTAACACGAGAAAACGAGATGAGAATGAAAATGAGATGAGAGTGGAAATGATTCTTGGAAAGAAGGGAAATGAATATGGTAGTATAGCTTTAACGCCGCTCTTCACGCTGTTGAATACCGGTGATGTGGCTAAGGAATACGGTAGTGCAACTTGAAGCACTGTCCCAAGTTCGCGGAGAGAACTTGGTAGTCTTTGGTGCAGATTGTGTACAACACATAGTGAAAGGTCCTTGTATCATGTTGTTGAATACTGGTGATAAAAGGGGTCGCCGGAACTATGTTCGTGTGAGTCGCGGAGTGACGAACCTTGTATTATGCTGTTGAATACCGGTGATCCGAGACAACCGGGACTTCGAGCGGAAAGGTTGGTTACCGTTAGTTGAAAGGAGACGTAAACGGGCGAATAACTTTCGAGTGATGGGAGATGATGGAGATGACTGTGATGATCAAAAAGATGAAATTTGAAGAAGAATGCTTATGATGAAAAATGAGAAATGTTACGAAACACATGATCACCACCACGTTTACTCTGATTTATGTTGACACTGATACAAGCATATTTACACTGGCACTGTTATATTTAAAACTGTTTTTGGATAAACTCACGTTATTACTTTCGAGCCTTTATATATTGTTCTAGAATTGCTAGTTGGGATTTGGGTAGAGTTATTGCTGGGCGTTTTCGCTCACGGTGTTGCACTTGTGTAACGCTGGCATAATACGACGATGTTGCTCTGCAACTCTGACGTATTATGTCAGACTATAGAGATGAACAGGAGGAGTACTACAACTCGGGAGCTTATGGAGCTGGACAGGACACCGCCGGGGCTGACGGCAGTGCAAAGAAGTAGAGAAACCCTAGTTGAACCTGTTTTGAATAAATGTAATAGCAAGGAGAATTATGTAATTTCCGAGGTGAAAACTTGTTGTAAGACTTATTTATTATTTCTATAATAAATATAACGTTCCCAAAATCAGGGGCGTTACAAGATTTTTCTAGATCCACTTCAATGGTCGGAAACATTTATGCTTAATAGTTTGTTGACAATACTAATTCATTGGAAACAAAATACTAGGGTTTAATTTTATGAAAAAACACTATTACAACGTTGGATAAAATGTCATTCAACTAATTCGTCCGAAGATAAATGCGTTCCAAAATGATACTTCATATGTCCCAATTCGATGGTCCCTTTTCACTATTTGAAACATCTCAAAAAATTGTTTATATCTTCTAATTTATACTACTTTTTATATACAATGTAAATCTTGTTTGATAAATCTCAATTAATTTTATTAAACCACATATCGTTTAGAAACTTTTCCGTGGAGATTTTTTTATGTGTCTATAGACTTCACGTTGACGGGCATCAAATAATCGAGGGGCTGAAGCCAGTGTCGTGCTAGTCTGGCCATGCTAGCCCACTGATTACTGGGCTCCAGCTCCCCGAACGTTTTTTTTTTTTTTTTTTATCTTTACAGAACTCTTTCTGAGCTGTTCACTTGGGCAGTCGTGCTGTAACCTTGGACAACCAACAGATCAAGCTGTTGGATGCGAACAAGCAGCTGGTGCATGACAACCGGGTTCTGTCAAATGATAATGCCAGGGTTGAGCTTGAGAGGCGGAAGGCTGACCAAGCTCAGGTAAAGGCTTTAGAGAAGGTGGAGAACTTAGAGAAGTCGGTCCGGGCCAAGGAGACCAGAGAGGTCGAGCTTCTTAGGGAGATTGAGGAAATGAAGGTCAAGCACGCTAACGAGCTGGATAAACAGAGGAAGCTCAATACCGTCTATTACTTTGACGGTTTTGAGGACTTCCGACGACAGGTGACGATGAAATTCCCTTCCATCGACTTCTCCAAGTTTGACATCTCTGAGGGATCTGGCACCGTGGTGGAAGAGGAGAAAAGTGACGATGAGGACATATCCTCAAGGGGCCTACCTGATGCTAGCACATCGGGTGGAGCTCATGGCGACCTGCCTCCAGAACGCCCTCCTTCATCTGCCAAGGTCACTGATGAGATCAAAGACTCTACCCCTCAGGCCTAGCTTTACTGGTCTGTATCTTTGAAAACTTATCTGTTGTTTCTGGGTTGTAACTAAATTTTAACATACGCTTTAATTTTATGCAATTATTTATGCTCTTCTCTAGATGTCTTTTCCTGATGACCTTGGTGCCTTAGCACTTTTATTTTTATGGATACAACATGCTTGAGCTGAGTTGATGCTTTGTTGTTTTTTACATGGCCTAAGATTACCTACTGAGATGACCTAATATGACCTATTCGCCTGTTCCCTACTCCCCCAAGTGCATAGTCGTTGGAACAACTTTTGCACTTGTAGCGGGCAGTGGTGATTTCGTTTGTTGCCTGTTCAAGCGTATCTTAGCATGTCGTAGCGTATTTGAGACTTGTTGGTGTCCCTGTAGGTGCCAAGCTTACTTATAAGGTCAGTCTTTATTTAGTCCGGAGCTCTTAGGACTTCGGACATCTTTTATCCGGGCCGGCTTATAGGCCACTTTCTCAGACTTTTAGTCTTACTTGACTTTTCAGCATTCATATTCTGAAGCTGAACCAAACGGGATTATTAGTCCAGGGATTGGGCACCTTCTTTCCTCGTAGGGTAGATAATGTATAGGATCCCCCTTTTGAGTGGCTTACCACCCTGTATGGACCTTCCCAATTTGGGCCGAGCTTGCCCACTTTCTTCCCCGTAGGATCCACCTTCCTCAAGACCAAGTCTCTTGGCCGAAAGCTCACTGGTTTGACCTGAGCATCATAGTACTTTGCCATTCTCTGCTGGTATATTGCCATCTTGGCGGTTGCTCTCTCCCGCTTCTCTTCTACCAAGTCGAGTTCGGTCCTGAGGTCCTCCTTGTTCTCCAACTCTTCAAATGAGGCCGTTCGGTAATTGAGCAGCTCGACCTCTACCGGAACCACTGCCTCAGCTTCAAATGCCATAGAATAGGGGGTTTCTCCTGTAGTTGTCCTTGGAGTCGTTCGATATGCCCACAACACTGAATGCAGCTCTTCGGGCCACGCTCCTTTAGCAGCTCAGAGTCTCTTCTTGATCCCCCTCTTTATCTCTCGATTGGTCACCTCTACCTGGCCATTGGCCTTTGGGTGAGCTTTGGACGTGTAGTGCACATGTATCGCCTTGGGGTTGCAATATTGCCGGAACTCTTCACTATCGAACTGTTTCCCGAGGTCGGCCACGAGGACCCTGGGTAAACCAAAATGACATATTATGTTCTTCCATAAGAAATCCGTAATTGTCTCTGTGGAGATGGTGGCTATGGCCTTGGCCTCTACCCATTTTGTAAAGTAGTCAACCGCCACCACTGCGTACGGAATCCTTGGGGAGTGAGCCGATTAGATCGAGCCCCCATTGTGCAAGGGGCCACGAGCCCCTCATCGGGGTGAGGGCTGTTGGGTGCTTGTGAGATATATTTGTGAATTTTTGGCATTTTTCTCACCTCTTGATCAGCTCCACGCAGTCTTGCTGCATGGTCGGCCAATAGTAACCCAACCGTAGCAACTTATACGCCAAAGTCCGACCTCCTTGGTGACCTCCGCAGATGCCTTCGTGGACCTCGGCCATAGCTTTTTCTGATTCTATCTTAACCAGACACCTCAAAAGTGGATGGGTAAAGCTTCTCCGGTAAAGTACATTCCCCATATAAGCATACCTCGCAACTCGAATCCTTAGCCTCCAAGCTCGATCTTTATCAAGTGGGAGTACTCCATCCCTAATATATGCGATGATAGATTCAGCCCATGAGCTAGTGTATTCCACTGCCTGTACTTCAACAATTGTCCTCATAATACTTGGGCTTTCTAGGTGTTGTAATTTCACATCCCGCGGGATAGCATTTTCATTAGTCGTGGCTAGCCTGGCGAGCTGATCCGCCTCAGCGTTCTCTTCCCTTGGGACCTGCGAGATGCTAAACCTTTTAAATTTCTGGATTGATTTATTTACCAAGTTGAAGTACCTGCCCATGTTTTCTTCTTTGGCTTCATACTCTCCTTTAATCAGGCCGACTACGAGCTGTGAGTCACTTATGACCGCCAGATTCTTAACCCTCATAGCCCTTGCGAGGTTGATGCTTGTTATAAGTGCTTCGTATTCGGCCTGGTTATTAGTTGCTTGAAACTGGAATCGTAGGGCATATTTGAATTTGGTTCCTTCAGGGCATTGCAGCTCTAGCCCAACTCCGCTTGCTTCCTTGGTTCTCGAACCATCAACTAGCAGGAGCCATGGCTTCTCTTCATCTTGTTGTTCTGCGTCGGGGTAGGTGTATTCTGCCACAAAGTCCGCTAAGACCTGCCCTTTGATTGCTGCTCTCGGTTGGTAGGTAATGTCAAACTCCCCCAGCTCAACCGACCACTGTATGAGGCGATCTGATGTCTCTGGGTTGTGGAGAGCTCTCCTTAATGGTTGATCGGTGAGGACCTTGATTGCATGAGCTTGGAAATATGGCCTCAACCTTCTTGCCGCTGTCACTACAGCAAAAGGTATTTTTTCAATCTTGGGGTACCTTGTTTCTGGTCCTCTGAGGGCTCTGCTTGTGTAGTATACCGGATGCTGCATCCCTTTTTCTTCTCTAATTAAAACTGAGCTGACAGCATGTAGAGACACTGCTATGTACAAAAAGAGATCTTCTCCATGTTGGGTTCTGCTGAGGAGAGGTGGTGACTGTAGGTATAGCTTAAGCTTCTTAAAGGCCTTCTCCCCCTCTGGTGTCCACTCAAACGCCTTCTTCAAAATCTTGAAGAAAGGTTGCACTTGTCAGTAGGCCTCTAGACAAACCTGCTGAGGGCAGCCACACATCATGTCAACTTCTGGACTTCTTTGGTTGATCTTGGGGGACGCATCTCAAGTATAGCCCTAATCTTCTCTGGATTGGCTTCGATCCCTCTTTGAGAGACCATAAATCCTAGAAATTTGACAGAAGCTACCCCAAAAGCACACTTTGAGGGATTCAGCTTCATGCGGTATTTCCTCAAGACGCAGAATGCTTCCCTTAGGTCCTCCACATGTCTATCACGAGCTTTGCTCTTAACGAGCATGTGATCCATGCAGACCTCCACATTTTTGCCAATCTGGGTTTTGAACATCTGATTGACTAGTCTCTGATGAGTGGCTCCTGCATTTTTTAACCCGAAAGGCATCACTTTATAGCCGTAAAGCCTCCTATCTGTGATGAAAGAGGTCTTTTCCTCATCCTCTTCATACATTTGAATTTGGTTGTATCCCGAGAATGCGTACATGAAAGAGAGGAGCTCATGACCAGTAGTTGAGTCCACGAGCTGATCTATTTTAGGGAGAGGGAAGCTGTCGTTCGGGCATGCTTTATTGAGGTCAGTAAAATCACACACACATTCGCCACTTGCTGTTGGCTTTCTTGACCATCACCACGTTCGCCAGCCAATCTGGGTAGTACACTTCTATGATTGACTTTGCCTTGATCAATTTCTCCACCTCCTCTGCTGCAGCCTTGTTCCATTCTGGAGCAAAGGTCCTCTTTTTCTGCTTTATTAGGCTGAAATCTGGATCAATCGAGATCCAATGTGAGATGACCATTGGGTCTATTCCCGGAATGTCGTCGTGCGACCAGGCGAAAACTTCCTTATTCTCTCGCAGGAGGTAGAGAATTCTGGCCCTTTCTCCTGCCTTTAGGCCTGATCCCATCCGGACTAGCTTGTCCGGCTGACCTGGTTCTAGCTCCTTCAGTATGAGCTCCTCCACTGGTTCTACTTGCATGAGCTTTTCCTCGTCTCCAACGTCCATACCTTTGCCCGCATATATTTCTACAGGAGTCTCCGTGGAGCCCCTTACAGAGATGTTGTAGCATTCCCGAGCTGTTTGCTAGCTACCCCTAACTTCCCACACCGTCTGGCAGAGGAAATTTGAGTTCAGGTGATGTGTAGAAACCACCGCTTTTACTTTGTTGAGTATCGTTCTTCCCATTATGACATTGTAGGACGACGGCCGATCCACAACGAGGAAGTCGACCATGTGGGTGACCGACCTTCTCTCTTCTCCCCGGGTCACAGGTAGGGCTATCCTCCCCTTGGGATAAATAGGCTCCCCTGAAAATCCCACAAGGGTTGACTTCACCGCTCTTAACCTGTGGTTTTCTATCCCCAACTTTCGGAAGGTGGAGTAGTACGTTATGTCTGCCGAGTTCCCCGTGTCAACCAATATCCTTTTTATCCTCTAGTTTGCTATTATCATGGTGATAACCAACAGGTCATCATGGGGGTAACTCACCCCCACTTCATCTTCCCGAGAAAAAATAATGGGCACCTCGCAGCTTTGCTTGGTTTCTCTATAGTATTGATCTCCAAAGCGTTTCCGTTCGGAGGCGCCTTAAATGTGCTTTCCTGGCATTATTAGACTCTCCACCTCCGGCCAAACCCCCATGGATTACCACGATTTCTTCCAATGGGGCATTGTGATTATGCTTTTTCGCTGGCTCGTTCTTGGGTCGAACATCTCTTCTGGGCTGACCTTGATGCTTGACTAACCTTCTTAATCTACCTCTTTGGATCAGGTCTTCGATCTGCTGCTTAAGGTTGATACAATCATCGGTTTCGTGGCCATGGTCACGATGAAACCGACACCATTTATCGTTAGGCCTCTTATTAGGGTCAGTACGTAACTTCCCTTGCCATTTAAGGTCTAGGTCATTATAGAGATCGCCCAAGATCTGGTCTGCTGTGGCCACGAGGGGTGTGTATTGTTTGTACTTCTCTGGTGGTCCTCCCCTACGTGTAGGGCCTCTCTGATCCGTCCTGACACCCCGGGTGTCTTTGCTCGAGCTTGCCTGATCTTTTTTTCTTTTGTCATTTTGGAGGGAGCGCCCTTGTTGGTAGGTCAGCTGATCATTGCTACCATCTCTAAAACGTCTAGCATTTAGCGCATCCTCAACATTCATGTGTTGTGGGGCCTTCAGCATGAACTTCGCCATTGTGGTCGGTGGCTCCTTAGTCAAGTTAAACAGAAGTTGTCCTAAGTTTAAGCCAGTTATGTACGCTGCGATTAAGACCTGGTTGTCCATGGTCTGTACCTGCATGGACTCTTTGGTGAATCTATTTGTGAATTCCCGTAGGGTTTCATTTTCGGCCTATTTTATTGTAAACAAGATAGTTGATGGCTTGCTTTATATTTTGGCCCAGCAATGAAATAACTGAGAAAATTTTTGCTGAGCTCTTTAAAACTCCCAATACTATTTGGTTTAATCTTGTTGAACCACATTCGTGCACTCCCTTTTAGAGTAACAGGGAAAGCACGACACATGATCTCGTCAAGGATTGCTTGCAGCATCATAAGGTTTTTATAGGTCTCAAGATGATCTAGTGGATCCGTGGTACCACTAAAGGTGTCTATCTGGGGCATCTTGAACTTCCGTGGAAATGGCTCCCCCATGACCTGTGCTGTGAACGGGGAATCTGTGTTCTGAACCAACTCTTCTACCGTTGCGGGAGCGTTTTCTTTGACCTGTTTCGCCAAACCTTCATCCTATTTTTGTAGGGCCACTAGAGGATCTTGGTTTTCTGGTCTCTCCAACGGCCTTCTAGCCTGCCAGTGTGAGCTCTGATTTTGGCTTCCGTCGTCTTCGTCCTGCCTTTCTGTTTGATCCGTCTGTGCCTCTCTGTTGGAGCGCGACGGATCCGTCGGCTGGGGTCCTTCCATTCTGGGGAGCTGATTTCGGAGTTCCTCATTTTGCTGTTGCGTTTCTTGCAACACCTTGTTTAGGACTTCGATTTGTTGCTGTAGCGTTGCATACATCTCTGGCGTTATCACCGGTGGATCCTCTGCTCTTTCGTTTGGGTTGATTGGATGGGTCGACATTGATCGAGTTTGAGCCATGTATTGAAATCGTTCACCGTAATTTGGTTGAGAATAATCTCGTTCCCACAAACGGCGTCAACTGATGAAGTGATTTCTCGTGCCTCGAGCGATGTCCTGCAAAATCGACTGACTTAGACATCGGAGGCTGGTTGGCAAACACCGCACCGATGTCCTTAATTTTGTTGGTTTTGCAGGACATCGCTTGAGGCGCAGGAAATCGCTTCATCAGTGCTAAATATTTTTTTATTTAAAACCAAAAAATATGACCAGGAGGGGAATAATATATAGTATGTACAATGATGGCTGTATAAAAGTGGGTGTCAAGGTATAACACGCACAGGCGAAGTTAGGACATGCGGCAATTTTTTACTATTTGATTAATGGGAGAATAAAGTGGAGGTTGACTTGGTCATTAGGACATGTGGCAGCACAGAAGATATATCAGTAGGCAAAACATGGGTTGATGGCTCCTATTTTTCCTCCAACGGCTAGAAGTGATTGCTTTCCTATATGCACAAGACAAGACTACAAGTAATTATTCGGAGGGATTGCCTTTCTCAAAAAAACCAAAAATTGATTTTTTGGTTTATTCGTTTTGTCTTTATTCGAAAAAAATTTGCATTTGTTAGTTTTGCGTCAATTTTTTGTGGTTTATTGGTTCGTCTCGAGTAGAGAAATCTATAAAGTATGAAATTATAGTGAAATTTTTTTTTTTTGAATAAAGCCAAAATTAATCCAATAAACCACGTATTTTTGGCTTTATTAAAAAAAAATTAGTTTTGACCATAATTTTATACTTTTTAGATTCGTCTCGTTGAGAGGAACCAATAAACCACAAAAATTAGACGCAAAACAAACATTTGCAAAAAAAAAATTAAATAAAGACAAAATAAATAAACCAAAAAACTGGTTTATGTTTTTTTGCCAAAGCACCCCTAAACCTCATGGGTAAAAAGGTTAGGGACTTTACTGCTGACCTATTATAGCATTAGTTAAGGTAAAGGGAAGTGATTTTCACACCCCCAAATTGTTATCTACACTTTTTTTTTTTTTTTTTTAGTGAAAATTTTGTATATAAATTTTTTACTAAAAGACAAAAAAGGGGGGTGTGGGTATCAATTTTCCCACCCCTGCGCACATCCAACTTGCACCCCCCGGGTTCCGTCGGTGCGGTCAGCCAAAAGTGCGAAATACCTCCACTCTTTTAATTAAATTTTATTTTTATTTAATTTCTTAATTATTTTATCTTATTTATTTAATTATTCATTTATCACTTTTTCTTTATATTTTTTTCTCTTTTATTTATTTAATATTCTTTATATATATTTTTCTCTTTTATTCATTTAACTAAATTCCTTTTTTGTTTAATTTCTTAATTGTTTTATCTTATTTATTTAATATTCTTCATGTAATTTCTTTTCTTATTTATTTCCTTGTTTACCTATTTATCTCTTTCTATCTATTACTTTTTTTTCCCTTCAATTATTTAATCTTCTCTATTTTCTTTATTAATTTATTTATTTTTCTTGTGGTTCCTTATTAATTTTTATTTTATCTTCAATTATAACCACATATTCAGATATTTTTTATCTGCAATCATAACCGCTCATTCAGATTATCTTCTTGTCTTCTTATCTTCCATTATAACCACTCATTCAGATTTTCTTCTTACTTTCTTATCTTCAATTGTAACTATTTATACTATTTCATAGAAGAAAATTAATATTTCCTCAATATTTATTTTCTTAATTCATAGAACAACATTATGGATGACTATAAATTTTCAATTTCATATAGTTGGTCATTTGAGAATGATGTTCCTAGTGGGGAGAGCGTCTCCCACAATGGTCGCGAGTATACACCTGAATTTACCACTGTCTAGGTTAGTTATTACCGTTGTTCTTATGCATATTCATTATTTATTTTGAAAGTAGAGAAAATATGTTAAGACTATATAATGTTTTACTTATACATTTTCGTTATTGTTTTTATAGATTTTTGAAAGTAGAGAAAATGGTCTAAAAAATGGTATTGTGGTTGTTATTAAAAATTCTACTAATTTAAAAGGCACCAAGCTGCTAAAGTGCATTCTTGGATGTAAAAGAGGAGGAAAGTACAAATCGCCACGGTATCTGGTTGAAGGGCAATCCTTGCAAAGGAATACTGTGACTTAAAAATGCGATTGCCTATTTGAGCTGCTAGGTAAACTAATACCTCCAGACAGTGTCATGTGGGGTTTAACGGTTTCCTATGACCTCCATAACCATGAACCAACATAACATATTGATGGCCACGAGTACCCATCAAGGCTAAAACAAATGGAGAAACAATTTGTGGGTGACATAGCCAACAGTGCGGCTCTTGAAATTCTTAGTATTTTGAAGGAAAAGGACCCGTTAAACACTACGGGAATCAAGAGCATTTACAATGCCATTTGCACAAACAGGGAAGCCAAACGGTGCGGTCTAACTTCTACTCAGTATGCCTTAGATCAATTAATTAGGAAGGATACCTCCACGAATTTCTTACAAATCTAGACACCAACGAAATCATAAATATTCTTTGGGTTCATCCTTCAAGCCAAGATCTATCTGTCAACTTTCCGTCTGTGTTGATCATTGATGCCACGTATAAGACCAATGAGTATCGGATACCACTATTGGAGGTTGTGGGTATCACCTCCACATGATGAACTTACTCGCTCATGTTCGCCTATCTTAGTAATGAGAGGTAGAGCGACTGACATGGGCCTTGGGTACCTTAAAGAACTAGATGGTTAGAAAGGGGGCATTGTTGCCATTGGCGTTTGTTTCAGATCGGGATTTGGCACTTATTAACTCCATTGAAGCATGTTTCCCGATAGCACATCACATCCTTATTATTTGGCATAAACTAGTGTGTAATAAAGAACTGCAGCCCTATGCATGGTCCGAAGTGGAAACGCTTTTTCATGTCATGGCACTCGCTTATTGACACTACAAGAAATAACACTTTTGGTGGCTAAGAATTTAGTCACCCAAAGTCCATATCTAGTCACTAAAAGTATTCGGTGACTAACTTATAACTAATCACTGAACCCTGGTCCCCAAAGGTTTTTGTGATCAATATTCGTCTGGTCACGAAAAACATATATTCCGTGACTAAATTTTAGTCATTGTAGGATACCAATAGTGACCAATTACGTTGGTCACCGCAAACTTCTTGGTCACTAAACACAATTATTGGTGACTAATTATTTCACTCACCGCAAACTTCTTTGTCACTAAAGATAATTTTTGGAGACCAATTATTGGTCACCGAAAGCAATTTTCCGTGATCAAATTAGTTAGTTGGTCACCACAAACTTCTTGGTTACTAAAGATAATTTTTGGAGATCAACTATTGGTCACTGAAAGCTAGTTTCCATGATCAAATTAGTTGGTCACCCATGTAGGCATAACTGAAATCACTACCCTTCCCCTACCAATAGGTTGGTCATAAAAAAAGGTTTTTGCAGTGGTCAATTTCTTACTCTAATTTGGTCACAATATGTATTCGTTTCTCATTCAATGCAATTTTTAACAGGTACCAAAAAAAAAAAAATTCCTTTCCGTTTCAATCCCCTGTAACCTGTGCATTTATATATCATCCATACTTAGACAACTACTTGTTCATCCAAAAAGCAACTCCAAAATACTCAACCATTCAATAAGGAAAGTAAAACAAGTAATCACAATCTAAGCATACATATATATCAAATCCAAAATCATCACTTGATGTCTTAACCATCGCCATAATGCACATATTCAACAATGCAATAACAATCACAGTATTACACAAAGACCCTCAAAATAACTAGTGATCTTTGTGACGTGATATACAAGGTTGTTATCTAAATAGTTATCATCCCAACAAAAGCATCCCCATGCCAAAAAGTATACCCGAGCTATGTAGAACTTCACCATGATCTCGTTGTCCCAACAAAAAGCATCCATATGCCAAAAAGTGGAGAAGTTCACTATGATCTTGTCGTCCCTACAAAAAGCATTCATATGCCAAAAAGTATACTCGGGTTGTGGAGAAGTTTACTATGATCATCTGTACAAAGCAAAAAAAAAAAGTGCAATTCATTACCATACAAAAAACAATTACTATAAGAACAAAAATTACTTAAGGGATACGCCATGTGGCGTGTCCCATAAGAATCTAGTTGTGTTCCCTACATGTCCCAATGTGTACTACGAGGATACGGGACATATTTGTATATATCTGGAGACTCTTGTTTTTAATATCATTCATACCATTATATTAGTATATATCATTTCATCCATATTTCGATCAAAATAATATCTTTGTTTTTTATATGACTCAATCAATATCTGTACCTACACGATATCTATTGCATATTCAACATGAAGCCATCGTATCTGCATCCTCATGTGTCAAAAATGGCTAGTATGGATACTACTTGTCATACCATGTCCGTGTTCACATATGCATGCACTCACAAACTCAAAGGATTTTTTTCCCAAATTCCAATTTTCATAGTACTTCCTGCAAATTACTTTAACTTAAAAATTTAAAGTTAACGGACCCGTTTTCTAGTTGATGAGGGTGTCTTAAGAATTACTTAAGGTACATTACTAACTTTTGATTTTCTAGCCTATAAATTCTGAAAAAATTTCCTATACTGTGGGTTGCACTGAGTTTTGAAAAGTTGTACTAAAACATTCAAGCAATTGCAATTAATAAACTTTACAACATTTCAATTCAATCATCTTCAGATTTGAGCCACGATCGTACGAGAAGAGAACTACCATAAACTCAAGTAACACAAGTTTAGAGAAAGCACTCATAATATGGGGTAAAAGTTTTATCACCTCTACTGAAGAAAACCTAGAAAATCATTATCAAAAGCATTGCCAAGAGCCAACGTAAAGGCTAAAACCCATATAAGCCCTTTAACCAAACTGCTATAGGTGATACAAAAACTTAGGGCCAATTGTACAACTATTAGAGGATAAAAAAAGTAGACCAATAAGACTAAGCCCTCTACATCTAGTTAGGGCCAGTAACTTCAGCAATTATATCAGGGCGATTATAGAACATGATCTCATAAGAAACATCATAAATCTTTTCATAAAACAATCTTCTATGTAGTCATGTCATACCTTAAATGCCAAACAAAGAAAAAAAGAAACAACAGACCTTATCAAACCCAATTTATGGAAAAATCACTTTCTCCAGTGTAGCCTTCCAGAAGTTTCCGCGTTGTTTAGCCCATTAGAATGTGCAAACAATCAATCTACGATTTCAACTCAAATTCTCAATTAGAACTACCACATTTAAACAGATGATTATTCATTTCTGGTAGTGACTAGTGAGAGTAATCCTAGTTGGGGATGACAATTCAACCCGCTCCACCCTGAACCCGCCCTACCCCTCCCCGATAGGGTAGGATTTTTTCTATTTTTTTGGGTAACGGGTAGGGGCAAGGGGTGATTTTAGAAAACACGCCAAAATTAGAGTAGGACATGGGTATGGTCACCCCGCCCCGATATACCCGCCCCGACATACACATATATGTGTAATGTTGACACCGGATTTTACCCCACCCCTATTTCTTCAAATCAAGCTGATGATGTCGACGTCCCCAAAGGAGAGACGCCCGGCCATCAGAAATCAGAAACAATTTTACCGTGCAGAATACGCGATTCCCAGTAAAGGTAGACTGGCACGGTAAACCTACCAATGCCACAAAATTTAATCTCCAATATCAATTTATATCTAACATCTGCATGTGCATAGCTTAGATAACAAGCATGCCACTTCAGGAGGCTGTAGCCCTCCTTCTCATACATTTGATAGAAATCAACTCCCGGAAGCTCATTTCTAAGCCTACCGGCCAACTATATCATCAGGGCATCCAATCGAGTATCAGACCGTTGGATGTACCCATCTTAGCAATACAAAGTGACTAGTTCAAGTCGCGTCAAGATCGGACAACGATTGATTGTTGAACCACCACTCCTCCTGTGCCCTTACCTAGTAAAAACCGACGAACAAGGCCAGAAGATCCAGGTTTTACCTGTATAACTCAAAATCTTATCAAACTTCGTATTTAAGCTTGATGTGATGAATGTAAGTCACACGTCAAGTATCGGGCGATTCCTAACCCGTTTGATATTTCCGGGGACACCGCACATCCCGAGACGGCCGATTCCATGATCATGGATATCGGGACCCAATTTTTAAGATCAACACCATTGATAATTCATTTCTAACTATTCTGAAGTTCTCTGAAAAATTTTAGGTCAATCGGACTTCGTTTGGTCATCCGATCCCTTACAGCACTCCAATTGAACTGAAAGCAGGGCGATTGCATTTCTCTATCTTCGGAGCATAATTTGGAAAAATGGATGTTGCCATGACGCTCAGAACACCTCGAAACCCTAGGGATACTTCCCTGGGCATTGTTGGATCAAAGAACTACACGCAAACACGGACGAGCCGGGGCTACACCGCGTGAAGCGGTGCAAACCCCCTAGGCGCCCAAAGAATTGGCGCCTATTTCAAAGCAGCCCATGGCTGCCTGCCACGTGTCCCAGGCGTCCAAACCTTGGGCTCCTAGCCCCCATATAAATATGTGAAGGCCATTCTTCATTCCACACACCTTTCAACCCGTGAGTCTCGCGTTGAATCTCTTGGTCACACTGGACCAGTTTAAGATCTCGTATTGGTGAGAAGGGTTGAGAGTCTAGCTTAGGCGGTACATCTGTCGGGTTTTCTCATAAAGGAACCTAAGTAGTCAGAGTTGCGCCGAAGCTCTACCGGATTCTCCAGATGGAATCTCGGGATATAGATAGTATGCGGAAGCTCTGCCGATTTTTCTCAGAAAAGAACTACCGGTAGTCAGGGCTTAGAGGAAGCTCTGTCCGAGTCTCGACTCCAGATCCTCCAGTCCTGTCATTACGCTGCCCGATTCCCGGCTCCAAATAAACCAGTTTCCGCCGGAGGCTATAGCCGATTTTTCCAGGCGATCTTATACGTCTCTTTCTTTACCCGGGGTTCGAGCCGGGAGTCTGTAAGTGAACCTAAATACTGATTGTTACTTGCTTTCAGCATGTAGTAGTTATATCTAGAATTGTACTGGCCTAGCAGCTGCTCGGGCCATCCCTGCGTCCAAATCGGATGAATTTATATTGCATATTCATATTCAACCAATCTATTACCCATTGAAATAAATCTAACAATAAACGTACACTGTCACTTTGCACCGCGTTAGTCTCGTTAGGGTTTTGCGACGAGGAATACCAAAAGGCTGTCACAATGGCGTACGCGCCAAAGGGGTTTGGTACTTCAAACGGGTCCATTGCGTGGCTTTACCATCACCTCTGGGTCTTTTCTGTATCTTCTGAGATCGTTATAACCTTGACTTGACTTGCCGTCCGGGCAGTCGTACAAAACAACTAAAACAAAGCATCAGGATCAAATCTCGGGAATGATTCATGTCATCTCAACTATTGCTTGTGTCCCTAACTGCAAACCTGCCTTAGGGCATCCAGTTGTGCTGTCCACGTGCTCCGAGAAGCCGGACCATTTTTATTACTCATGTCATTTACACTGTATTCTGTGTGCATTTTCAGATAATGTCCAGCATGCCAATGAGTCGTAGGGTCCGTCTTGACTTTGTTCCGAATCCGCAATCAGCTTCTCCCCAAAATTACCAAAATACCCTCGATTCTATCCTAGGGTTACCTCCATGTCAAAATTACCAAAATACCCCGTATAAATGCCAGGGTCAACTCCACCCCAAATTACCAAAATACCCCTCTTTTGCCCCCAGGGTCAGTTTCATGTCCAAATTACCAAAATACCCTTCCATTACGTCCAGAGCCAGTCCAGCCTACTAGTTTGACCCGGGAACCACCCGGGGCCTACCGACAGTCATCCGAACCCCCGAGACTAGATTTTACTGATTTTTACCAAAATACCACTCGTATCCCGAAAAACCTATTTTCGATATATAAACACTACCGGAAACGACCCGGGACCCGCCCGAGACCATTTTTCAGCCCCGGGCGGCAGAATTCAACTTTTTACTATAAAGTAAATTGAGTCAATTGTGCTCACTTTTACCATCTAAAACCGTACTTAATACATCTCGGGGCCTTTTGACTATTCAAAACCGTATCAGATGTATCCTAGGGCCCGCCGTCGGCCCTAAACGGGTCCGGATGAGAATTTTACAACTTTTCATACAGACGTGGAAACCGCGTTCCGAATCTATTTTTGGCCATTTAGCCTCCAAAATAACATCCCGGGACCCTCGTTGACTGTTGGCACATCCGAAACCCATTTTTCAATATTTCTCCCAGCTAGTCGCGTAGTCATACCTGACCCGTCTAGAGTCTCAGAATCTTCCAGAGATGTCCCAGAGTTTCCGCATAATGTATCCCCCCTGCTTTTGTCACCGCTAGAGTCTGATAATGTCCTCCGTGTATGGTAGAAATGCCTCCATATTTCCGCTGGTGCAAATCCCCAGCAATTGTAACTTCTCTAGAACTTTAACTTTTTGTCGGAACTACGTGAGACTTGATTTCTCCTGAAGCCGGAGAATACGTAGGCAGCCAGATAACGTCTCGGTCCCAAACAAAACCTTTTTATCTGTTTGATCTACGTGATGACCTGATTCTCCTAAGACCGGAGAAACATAGACAGCCCTGAGACTGGGCTCGGTCCAAATCTTATTTTTGTACTTATTCCCCTTCTAGTTGTAAAAGACTCATGCATGATAATGAATTCATTTTCAGACAGATTAGTTCTTTTCGTTGTATGTATGTATGTTGTCGCAAGTTTCCATTTCCTCATGTTGGAAAAGTCTGTTCTGAGTGCCGAAAGGGCAGGGTAGGGTGCTCCGGCTTCCCTACATGTAACGATGAATTACAGAACCTTTTCTTTTCTAAAACTGCAGACCAAACAAAAATTGAGTCATTTCTATCAAACAAAACTGGACTTTCAAACCCGAGGCAATTCTATCAAACAAAACCGGGTCCCTGAACCCAAGGCATTTTCATAAACAACATTTTTTATGGTGACTTGGCACACCGAGAATCATTTCAAGTGGCGATTCTGAGTTATTTTCATAAATAACAAACATGGCTCAGTCACAGCTGTAAAAACTGTGTTTTTACACAACCACGTCGCTTTGAATACCACTTGGATCCATCGGCCCATCGTTCAATCGGGGCGGTCGAAATCCCGGGCGCAACAGATGGCGACTCCGCTGGGGACTTTGATAATTCCAGCTCTAACACTTCTTCGAAACATGAGCGAATGAAAATTTGTGACTATTCTAACCTTTTCATACATATATCTATGTTCTGTCTGTCTCTGTTTTTGCAGGGCATTGCGTCCTTATAGGCCATATAACCCCAATGGGTTTTTGCGCGCTTTTGCCTAGATAATACCCCAATGGCTTTGCATATGATGTGGCATGACATCCTTCTGTTCACAAACTAAGCACGCATGCTGCACTACATACCCTTTTTCTCAATCTCCATTCTTTTTTATAACTTTAAACCCGTGTCAGTCCTAGTCGGGGAAGCGGTAAGCAGGTGTGCGTTAACAAGCCATTTGGCTTCGTTCGCACATCAGCCAAGTCTTTTCCACTCGACCCACGTACTAAAGATGGCACTCGAGGGGCAGCCTTTACAACCGGCCGTGGAGAGCCGGAGGTATATCAAGTTGGGAGCCTATTGAAACCGCCGACGGATGAAAAACTGCAGCCGGTATAGGATTGCATCAGTCGAACCCTCATGATTCATGTACTAGTCGTATCGGCCATATCTGCTTACTTTCTGTATTTAGGAACACAAACATGAAGCATGTCGACATTTACTGCTTTTCATATACTGTTCAATCATCTAGATAGGTATTCCGGTAAGAGTCTTAGTTACTCAAGCTGCTTGCGCCCATGTGTGCACCCTACCTAGAGTCAAGACTTTGTTAGGGTCATCTCATAGGAACCATGTCCCCGAGTCTCATGCATTTCATTTTGGGGATAAGAGGCATGTTGTTCCCCGTCCTTAGATCACATTGTATGCCTGTCCCTACAACTGATCATGGTTGTGGAGACCCTCGTCATCTGAGGACCAATATCATACACTGTTGCATTTCTGTTCAAGCCGTGCCTGCCTTTAGTCTAGAGGCAGTCCCTTGTCCGGGCTCTGCCCCGTTGTTATATCGGACCCTCAGCTTGGGTCCAGCCACCATATTCATATTTAGCCTAAATGCATTACCCTGTCCCGGGTCTGCCCCGTTGTTGTGTCAGACCCTAAGTTTGGGTCCAGTCCTCGTCCTTGTCATTAGTCTAGGGGCATTCCCCTGTCAATGCTCTGCCCCTTTGTTATTTTGGACCCTCAGCTTGGGTCCAGTCTTTACCTTTATCCTAGGGGCATTCCCTTGTTCAGGCCTTGCCCCGTTGTTGTGTCAGACCCTTAGTCTGGGTCTGGTACGTTTTCTAGTCTAGGGGCATTCTCCTATCCGGGCTCTGCCTCGTTGTTGTATGTGAGACCCCCAGTCTGGGTTTGGTTAGTTTTCCAGACTAGGGGCATTCCCCTGTCCGGGTTCTGCCCATTTATCGTGGACCCTCGTGCAGTCTGGCCGTCTTCTCGTTTGGGGGCAACCCTAGTTCAGGGTTTGCCCCGGTGTCTTGGCTTGTTTAAGCCACGCCATTAGGCTGTGTGTGTTTAGTCATGCAATCAGGTTTTCAGCCTTGTAGTCTGCCCTTGTCTGGGCACGTGTCTGCTTTCAATATCTTTATGCATAATGTACATGCGTCCATGCATTCATGCATCTGCTTATCATTAAATTTGCGGACTAACAATGTGTTGTTGCCTTCCATTTCACTTCTCCCACTTGGGGCATTTTCCGTTTACACATAACAGGAAAGACAGCTACCTTAAGTCTCATTAAAGTCTAATCATGAATCCAGATGGTGTCACATCGGGTCAGGAGAATCTCTAACTGTGAGATAATCAGTATGCTACCAAAGCGAATATGGATCTGATACACCGCCGCCTTGACCAGCTCATGGGAGCTGTACAGAATCTTACAGATCGATCTGTTGGGGTTGCACCTGCTCTAGTTGTAGGAGCCCAACCCAACGCTCCTGCACTAGAGGCACAACCATATATTCCTGCTGGGGCTATTGATGTCGCTGCCCCCACTCATGTTTATATCCCACCAGCGCAAGCCGATGCTGGTTCATCTCATGACGCTTACCCCAGCCTCAAAATCTTCAGGCCAAAGGGATAACATCAGCCTCAACCGTCATTCCTCCTGCACCAGCTATCAATGTCGGGATGACCCCAAAACTCAACAATACCAAAGATTGTCAGGTTCTTCATCATGGAATTCAAGATCCAATAGACAACGATGGAGTAAGCATGGATATCATACCGGCAGTGCCGTGTCGAACCAAGAAATGAGTTTGCTCCACAACCATTCAAAAAGCCTCGTGGAGCACTAGTCCAATTTATCAAAACGGTGGCATCTGAGGCAGAGAGTCTCGCCACTGCTTGAATAACAATAGGAGAAACTTATCCTTTCTTGGTCAATCATGGCTGACCAAATCGACGACTGAAAGATTAGGATTGATGAATTATACCGCCTTGAGATCATTCAGGCTGAAGAGGATTGGACGTGGATAAACAAAGTACTAAGCAGCTAGACACGTCCCGTGCTACAAATAGAATTGTCGCCATTATCAGAAGAAGAGCGGCAGGTCGAAGAGTATGACCCATCTCAACCAGCGTACAAAGGGGCATCCTCCGTACAGTTGCCACCTCCTCCCCAGCTTCATCCTAGTCATCAAGTTGCTCTGCTGGGTCCTTATCTTGAATCACTACAAAGAGCAGGCCGAGATACTTCTACATCATCTTCGGGAGTAGCAAACAAGACGTCCCAAAAGAGAAAAGCATGTGAACACCTATTCATGGAGTCACGCAAGTTGTACACTTGGATACGAGGTGCCACTGAAACCTCCATACAGTTGCCACCTCCTCCCCGCTTCATTCGAGCCATGAAGTTAGCCTGCTGGATCCTTGTCCTAAACCATTATGGAGAGAAAATCATGATCTTTCTACATCAACTTTGGGAGTGGCAAACAAGACGTCCCCAAAGAGGAGAGCACGTAAATGCCAATGGATTTCCGTTGAGTCATGTAAATCATCCGTTGAGTTACGCAAATCATTCGCTAACTTACGAAAATCATACACTTGGACGCGGAACGCCTCTGAATTCTCCGGCAATGATCCGCCATCATCTGATTCCACTCGTCCAGCCCTGCCAGGAGAAAATCTCACTTGAGCTCGGACGACGTATCCACCATATACGGTTCTTGGTAAAGGAGCCGTGGTAGGGTCACCATTTTTATATATCGGTGACCCGCCTTTGTTTTCACTTAGTATTTCATTTTGCTCATCTATCTATGTCATGATTCTTCTCGCTTATCCCATGCGTATAATCAATAGAAAATATATGCATTAATGAATAAAAAATATGAGCAAATCGCCCCAAAATCTTGGTGAATGTCTGATTTTTTGTTTCTGAATTTACTTTTCCCTCTTGCACTAAGAGCCTTTCTTTCAAAATAAAACGTAATAGGAACCAAATGCGTCGTCCTACTGAATCTAATGATATAACGGTTTTGGAGTCCTCTGAGAATGACCCGAAGCTGGATTATGAATTAATGGGGATAGAGCTTGATATTGATGATTATATCCCTGAAGAAGTCGTCAAAGAAATACGGTAACGCATTGACCGCCACGAACAAAGACTCACGCCCAACGTGGAGGAAACAGTTTATGTCAACCTAGGGATGGAGGATAAACCGCGAATAGTCAAACTAGGGGACTCAATTGAACGTGGACCAAAGAATTGAATTTTCACAACCTTTGAAGGATTACCAAGATATTTTCGCATGGTCCTACCAAGATATGCCCGGACTCAACACGTCAATTGTTGAGAATAGGCTACCCCTTAACCTTGCTATCTGACCAATCAAGTAGAAGCTTCGCCAGCTCAAGCCCGAGTGGAGTCTCAAAATCAATGACGAGAAACAGAAGCAGCTAACAAAGCATGTAAAAGTTTTTTGGAAGATGGCCGACACTCACAAGGGTTGGCACAACAAAATTTTCTTCAGGCCGACGACACTTTGAATCACTATCGGAACCGCTACCGATTTACTCCTTATTCTGGAACATACGACAACAAGGCTGTCTTACCAACATAAATTGAGATCCCATCACCCCAAGCATCGATGGAAGCAGAAATTGACGACTCTAAATGGATTCAAAGCCGTCACAATCAACTAACTCTATCTGGAAAGGGTAGCAGCAACCTACCACCCATAAGAGTTACTAGAGAAGAATCAACAAGAAGGCCAGGACCCGAATATTCACAGAGAAACATTTGGTCCTGAAGAAGAACCTCTCCATCCAAGACGAAACCCAAAGAGGAGTTCCCCGTCCATTACCAACTTTGAATCTGTTAGCGCTACTTTGAGTAGTAGTACTACTTTTTATATGAGCAGAAGAAATAGTAAAATTCGCACAGAAGCATTTCACCGATATACTCATTGATCAGTCAACAACCGAGTCAGAAATCAATCGAAGAGAAGAATTCGATCCCCGCCAAGATGATCTCTGAACACTGGAAAGAAAAAGAATGCACAAACTCATTCAGAATTTTCCAAGCCTTCTCCATGAAAACGTCAGAAATCTCTAGGCCTTTCTCAGTCAAACTCTGAGGCCTGTCCAAACAAGTCAGAAATCTCAAGGCCTTTCCAAGTCAGAAACTTCAAGGCCTATTCAGAACAAATCAGAATTCGGAGCTTTTTCGCAACGAACTAGAAGTCTCAACGACTTTCTACTATAGACAACGAATTTTGACATTTCCATGCTCATATGACGAGTTGTACTGCACTTAGGACAGTGCGCATATATCAGAATACATCTCATCTCCTAAGCAGCACAGGCAAGGGAAAACTTTCTTGAATATGAAATCAACTATTCAACTTTAGAGAAGATGTGTTGTTTCCTGGTATGGGCCGCCCACAGACTTCGCCACTATATGCTGTATCAAACCACATATCTGATCTCGAAGATGGACCCAATAAAGTACATCTTTGAAGAACCAACAAGGAAATTCTCGAAGTGGCAGAGTCTGACCTCCACTTTACAACTTAGAAATCTATATCACGCCAGGAGTTTGGCCGACAAGACTTCTTTCACAGAGAAGACCAATATTTTGAGACGATACATAATCACTTCAACTTTCCTCATCCCCATAAGAGAGTGGACAGGGAGAGATTTACCAAAAATATGCGTGATTTGAGTGCACGTTGAAAACCCCTTCGGGGGCGGCGTGAGTAAGAGCGTAGGATCACGGCAAGAAACAAACATGTCGACATAGTGAAAAGCCCTTGAGAGACACTATTGCGCAACAATGATAATACAACCAGCACCGGTGAAAACCCCGAAAAGGGTAGTGGTGGCAAAAATGGTAAGGGAAAAAAAAGAAAGAAGAAAAACTCATCGCTCTTGCCAGTGGCGCATCATTTGTCAAAGACAGTTCTTGCCCGGAAGAAGACCAAGAACATCAATTTACCCATGCATCTCTCTCTCCTAGCCAGGATCATTCAGAGAGGAATGAAACCGTTGATATCATTGAGATTCCGCCAATGTCAGACTCATTTAATCCCGTCCCTTTTCCGAGTGCAAAAGGTAGAAGTATATTTTCTCATGAAAATCATACATTTGCTTTATTCATAACTGAAATACATTATTGCATATGCCTCCCACTAGCCATCCCTACGAGTAGGCATGAATGTCATACATAGAAATATTTACAAAATGAATCACTTCGTAGGAGCATTCAGCATCCTTGCCAACTATTTATTACAACACGCCTTCTAGTCATCTAAGGGCCCTGGAAGCGACACTTATGGGAATTTCTCCTCATCCAAGCATTGGAGACGGAATGGTACTCCAGATATCTATCGGAGCAAATCTGCCCGACAATGGGAGGAAGGACCTCCACCTAATGTATGCCTTCAGCAATCTGACCGGCCAGCCAGTAGCCGTAGCCACCAGCAACATAAAATCGCATTCCGGAAGCACGACCGGAGAATTCCACTCACATTCCCCAAGAGAGCGCAGACATCTTAATCAAATCATCTTCATTACCGGGCTCGAACAGGTAGTAGAAGCCTACCGTCGAGTTACGCAGGGGAATTCCCTGAGTTAAGCCGCCTAACCAATGGAATGAAGGCCAAGCCTACAGCAGGACCCTTGGCCGTTCCCAATTCAAATAAACCAGAATACCAGGAGAAGGAGTCAGAAGCAACTCCCCCGAACTTAGCCATCCAGGCACCCTCTGAAGAAGGAAGCGCGCACATGACCCTTGATGACAAGAGGGAGCTCGTAGATGAATAACCAAACCAAGCAGACCTGGGAGATCCGAACCAATGCGAGATCACCCACAGAAATAGCAGCTCAGTACACCCTCCGAAATGGGCTTGAGAATCAAAGTACAAGGTGGACAGCCCATGGTAGGTGTTTGCCAACATCATTGGGACAATCGATGCCCCAGCTTTCAAACTTTCACAGACAGAAGCCTGCCGTTCATCTATCTTTCCATCCCGACAAGGGAAAACCAATCGCCTCAACATGAGAAGGGTGAAGTATCGAGCTTTGCCCCTCAGCATGAATGTCAAAGGCATACTGGAATTTCAGAAGAAAAGAGCCGCCATCGAGTAAACCGGATCTTTTCCTTTTCAATCCAAAAAACATCTCCAGAACCTCTTTCCTTATGGTTGGAGTCGGAGAAACAACAACATCTAGTGACTGCTGAAGCCACAACAAGCCTTCATACTCCTCAGGAACAGGAGTCACCTCCACATCACCCACGCAAAACAAACAGCAGTGGGGAAACCAATACTGGCTGACCATTGCCGATAAAAAGGGAGGAACTTGAACCCGAAGAAGCTGGTCCAGTTCTCCCCACCATGATCTAAAAGTCTCCTTCTCAGCCGTGTAGAAGCTCTCGAATCATCTCAAAAGGAGACCCCTCTCTCTCTCTCTCATGGAAAGCATAGTTCTTAATATCTGAAGACTGAACAAAAAGAAGGTATTAGTCCAACAGCGCAGATGGTAAGAGTCCACAGAAAGGAACTTTGCTAAAGAAAGCAATGAACTCCATGGCAATCATCAACCCTGTTGTTTGCCTCATTTTTCCCAGCTATATCAAAGTCATCACAAAACCTCCCTATGCACGGCTCTCTTCAACTTTTGCCGTCGGAAGTTCTTATTATTATGAACTTGCAATTATTCATAGCGATCGACTGATAGCTCGACCAACCCTTCTCAAAGTCTTGCCTCAATCTTCGAGGACTTCATGGGGTAGAAATCCCTCGACTCTCTAAGTTCTCGTGACAGCTCGCAGCTCTGCCACGACATATTCGATTCATAATCCAGCATATTGATGCTCACATGGCTTACCAGATAACTTCTTCAAACACTCTTCAAGAGCACGGATATACCACAACTATCCGTGAATGTTCAAGAATGGGCGAAGGAAGCGACTCTTCCTTACAACCAGCCATGCTTTTAGCAGACAGAACCCTTGGATAGAAGGATTGTTCTGGAAGATTTGAGATACCACATATCCCTATTTATAACTCCGGAAAGTCCACAAAAGATGGTTCAGGAGTTTCCTTCACAAGCCCGGTCAACTGAAGGCCGAGAATGCACCTTTCCCGAAGGAAACGGGAAGTATTTCGTCAATCATTTTTTCAACAAATCATTCCTCAACCGAGAGAAGGTTCAGGATTTAATCATCCTCAGGGGGTCAAAGTCGCAAAGCTCGAACGGTAGGCAAATCCAGACTCGCTCCGCACTGTAGAAGGGTCCACATTCAACTTATTCTGAGATTTCAGCTCGGACAGTAGACAGATATCGAGCTCGCTTCGCACGGTAGAAGGGTCCACCTACAACATTATTTGGGATTTCAGCTCGAACAGTAGGCAGAGATCCCAGACTCACTTCGGACGGTAGAAGGGTCCACATCCAACTTATTTTGAGATCTCAGCTCGAACGGTAGGCAGATCTCGGACTCGCTTCGAACGGTAAAATGGTCCACATTCAACATTTTGGGATTTCAGCTCGAACGGTAGGCAGATCTCAGGACTTGCTTCGGACGGTAAAAGGGTCTACATTAAACTCATTTTGGGATTTCAGCTCGAACGGCAGGCAGATACTAGACTCGCTTCGCATGGTAGAAGGGTCCACATACAACATTATTAGGGATTTCTGCTCGAACGGTAGGCAGATCCCGGACTCGCTTCGCACGTTAGAAGGGTCCACATGCAACATTATTTAGGATTTCAGCTTGAACGATAGGCAGATTCTGAACTCGCTTCGTGCTGTAGAAGGGTCCACATCCAACATTATTTGAGATCTCAACTCGAACGGTAGGCAGATCTCTGACTCGCTTCGAATGTTAGAAGGGTCCACATTCAACTTATTGGGATTTTAGCTCGAACGGTAGGCAGATCTAGGACTCGCTTCGGACGGTAGAAGGGTCCACATCCAAGTTATTTTGAGATCTCAGCTCGAACGGTGGGCAGATCTCGGACTCGTTTTGCACGGTAGAAGGGTCCACATACAACATTATTTGGGAGTTCAGCTTAAACGGTAGGCAGATCTCGGACTCGCTTCTCACGGTAGAAGGGTCCACTTTTAACATTTTGGGATTTCAGCTCGAACGGTAGGGAGATCCCGGACTCGCTTCGCACGGTAGAAGAGTCCACTTTCAACTTATTTTGAGATTTTAGCTCGAACGGTAGGCAGATCTCGGACTCGCTTCACACGGTAGAAGGGTCCACATCCAAGTTATTTTGAGATCTCAGCTCGAACGGTAGGCAGATCTCGGACTCGCTTCGCATGGTAGAAAGGTCCACTTTCAACATTTTGGGATTTCAGCTCGAACGGTAGGTAGATCCCGGGCTCGCTTTGCATGGTAGAAGGGTCCACTTTCAACTTATTTTGAGATCTCAGCTCGAATGGTAGGAAAATCTCGGACTTGCTTTGCATGGTAGAAGGGTCCACAATCGACAAACATTTGAGGATATTTCAGACTTGCTTCGCACAGTAGAAGGGTCCACAATCAACAAACATCTTAAGGTTAATTCGGACTTGCTTCGCATGGTAGAAGGGTCCACATTTCAAATCGTTTCTCACCAAGCGCAAGCGGTAGGTAGTTCATTCAACTTCTTTTCGGGACTACGCTGAAGCAGCAAACAGTACCCAACTCATCGTCGAACGGTAGACGAACTCTCCAAACATCAATCAACGCAAAACAGGTTTGATCCGCTCGATGGTAGGCATGGTTCATTCCCCTCTTTTATCTATGACTCGCATGTTTTGCACTGAAATGAAGTGATGAATCCTTATTTTGTCCATGGTGTGCCAAAATCTAACTTTCTTTTGAGCTTTGTTTGTTGTAGGCAAGCTACACCAAACAAAGAGGGGTAGCTGTTGACACCGGATTTTGCCCCACCCCTATTTCTTCAAATCAAGCTGATGACGACGACGACGTCCCAAAGGAGAGACGCCAAACCATCAGAAATCAGAAACAACCTTATCGAGTAGAACATTCGGTTCCCGGTAAAGGTAAACGGGCAAGGTACAAGATACTGATGCCACGACATCAATTCTGAAATACCAATTTATATCTAACATCGACATGTGCATAGCTTGGATGACAAGCATGCCATTTCAGGAGGTCACAACCCTCCCTTCTATAAATTGACAGAAATCAGCTTTCGGAAGCTCGTTTATGGGTCAATCAACCAGCTATATCCTCGGGACATCCACTGGAGCATCAGATCGTTGGATGTACTCATTTCAATATTCTAGAGTGACTGGTTCAAGCTGCGTCAAGATCGGACGATGATTGACCATTGAACCATCACTCCCCCTGTACCCTTACCTAGTAAAAACCGACAAACAGGGCCAGAAGATCCAGGTTTTATCTATACAACTTCAAATCTCACTAAACTTCATATTTACGCTTGACGTGATGAAAGTTAGTCTCACGTCAAGTATCGGACGATTCCGAGCCCGTTTGATATTTTCGGGGACACCGCGCTTCCCGAGATGGCCGATTCCATGATCATGGACATCAAGACCCAATTTTCAAGATCAACACCATTGATAATTCATTTCTAACCTTACTGAATTTCCCTGTTAAATTTTAGGTTAATCGGATTTCGTTTGGTCATCCGATCGCTTACAGCCCTCCAATTCAACCTCAAGCCGGGCGATCGCATTTCTCTATCTTCGAAGCATAATTTGGAAAAATGGACATCGCCATGACGCTTAGGACGCCTCAAAACCTTAGGGATACCTCCCTGGACGTTCCTGGATCAAAGAACTGTACGTGAACACGATCAAGCCGGGGCTGCACCGTGCAAAGTAGTGCAAACCCCATGGGAGCCCATAGTTTGGGCGCCTATATTGGGGTCCAATGGCTGGTTGTGTCCTTAACTTAGCCACAAAGTTAGGCACCTAGAATTCGGGTCCAATGGTGTCACGCCTTCAATTTCTAGAAAGGATAATATGTTCATAATCCATGTGGAAGTCAAAGACTCCACGATCAAGTCAAAGTCTTACAAACATTACACTTACTCAAAGTCAATACTGTCCAAGTCTACAGTCACCATTGCCCCAAATGAAAATTAATATTCCTGAAAGTTATTACAAACCATAGTCAAAGATAAAATTTCAAATAAGTTACAAAACCATCTTTCAAAAATGAATGTCCAAGATGATGGAGTAACTCTCTATAAGCCTTTCAAAAGATGCATGCATATGTCACGCAATCCATCCTCATGATCCACACTGAGTACCTGAATATTTATAGGGTGAGCTCACTAGCCCAATAGAAAAACGTCTATCTACTCCAAATGAAAATGAGATGCATGTGAAGCATAGGCGTAAAGATGTAAGCACTTTACAAGACTCTAGGATAAAGATTTAAAGAAGAACAAACTCAAGGAATCACATCGAGTTCAAAGGTCTCAAGGTTTCATCAACCATCGTGTCATCATACCCAACGCGTACCCGATACATCGCATGTGTCAAAAGTATTCATTCATCGTGTTCAAGTTCTTTATCATCATTCACTTCCTCAAATTCCTCGCGACACAGTATCCTTAGGGCTGACCCAGTATCCTTCCGGGCATACCATAGGCCCCGTGTCCACTTTCCCTTGGCCAAGGTTCATTCCTCGCGAAACGTCCCAAGGACGAACCGAGTATCCTTCCAGGCATGCCATATAGGCCCCGTGTCCACTTTCATGTTCTCATAGTCAATTTATATTCATTCACATCGTTATAGTGTCAACGTATCCTCACACCTCGATTCGTCATTCCAAAATAGGGTTTAAGTCCGTAGGTATCAATATTAAGAAGCTACGGTATCAATACCCAATTCCTTAAGCACTTTAAGAAAAAATTTCCAGAACCTCTAGGTATCAATACCCCAAATCTGGGTATCAATACCCAATACAGACAAAAGGGATCCGAATTGCTTGGTATTAATACCCCAAATCTGGGTATCAATACCCAATACATAAGAGTAGGAAAGCTAAATAAACTTGATGAGTATCAATATCATGGAATCCGGGTATCAATACCCAGTCCACTAGAGGTCCAAAAGGGGACAGATTTGCTGGGTATCAATACCCAATTCACAACAAGCAAATTTTGGGGCTTTCATTAAAATTACTAAATTGAACATTTCCAATGCTAAATCTCCAAGTAACAAGCTAGAGAGAGATGATTAAACAACCAATTTGAGTGAGAGAAACAATAACCAACAAGATTAATGATATTTCTCAAAGCAAAAATGACCAGAAATGGATTCCAAGTGGGTTTCATACAAATTTCAAGAGTTATCATGAAATTAGGACTCCATAGGATGAGATATCAATCATATCAAGTGGAGAAGCATAATGGAGCAAGATAAAATCATCTTTTCAACATGAACTAGAGTAGAAATGATTTTCTCAAGAGATTTCCACAAAGCATAAGAGAGAATGGTCATGGGATGGATTCTACACTCACATACATCAAGTTTACATTGAGAATTGATAGAAATTTCCCTACCTCTTGAGATTTTGACTGGAAAACACCTCCAAATGAGGAACCCTAGCTCTAGCTCCAAACACGAAGCAAGATTCTTCAAACACCGGGATGAAATGGAAGCACCAACACGTAGATCTCAAGATTTTAGGAAGGTTTTGTGAAGGAGTTAAGGTTGGAAGTGAGGGATTGACTTGGGTTGGTGTGGATTTAAGTTGGAGGAGTAAGTTGAGAAAAATGGAGGGATAGAGAGAGAAAGAGGGGCCGGCCAAGATTAGAGGGGAGGGGGACCTGTCTCTCTCGTCTCATACACCACACACACATTTATCATACAAATAATTACATCCCAAGTCCAAAACATACTTGTGTAAATCAAGCACACCCCAATCAACTTATATCTCACCAATACTCCAACACTTAGTCAATTTTATTGTTTCATACAATTCCTCACATTACCCCATTGTTATTTACGAAAAATAAATATAAATTTTCGAGTCTTTACAAATGGTTGGTTGCCATGTGTCCTTAACTTAGCCACAAAGTCAATCAGACTTCGATCGTTTACAACACTCCAACTCAACCGAAAGCTGGACGATCGCATTTCTCTATCTTCGGAGCATAATTTGGAAAAACGGACATCGCCACGACGCTCAGAACACCTCAAAACCCTAGGGATACCTCCCGAGACGTCATTGGATCAAAGGACTACGCGCAAGTACGGACGAGCCGCCGAGCCGGGGCTGCATCGCGCAAAGCGGTGCAAACCCCTAGGAGCCTAAGGAATAGGTGCCTACGTTAGGGCAGCCAATGGCTGCCCTCCACATGCCCTAGGCGCCCAAACATTGGGCTTCTCCCTCCAATATAAATATGAGAAGCACTTTCTTCATTTGACCCACCTTCCGACCCCTGAGTCTCTGTAAGGACCCGGAAAATTAATTCGTTTTTCGAAAATGAATGTGGGGAAATGTGAGGAAATGTTTTTCTTATTGAAATGTGGTTCAATGCACGAAAACGAGACACGTGAGGTACATTTGCATTACACAAGTCACATGAGGGGTGTGTAGTGTATTTCTTTTTGGACAAAAAGACAGGAGAGAGACAAAACAAAGTTCATCTCCCTCCCCCCCAAAAATCTGGCAGCCCTCTTCCTCTCCTCCCTCCTCCATTTTTTTGCAACCTCGAAGCTCCAATAACTCCTTCTCCACTCAACCTCTTCCCAAACTGACCAAAGATTAACCATCCACGCACGTTTGGGAGCCCGGAGTATCATCTTTTCGCACCGGGAAGCCCAAAAACGGGATTTTCACAAAGGGGATCTCAAAATTCATTTTTGAGGAAGTTTGGTGCAAAACCTTGAGGTAGGGAACTTAATCTCCTTCTCCTACCTTCATTTGTTTGATATTGAGGCATGTGCTTGCTTATTGTTCAAGTTTTTCATTGATTCCTTGGTAATTTCGTTTTTGCCATTTTTCTTGATTTTGTTGATGTTTGATCTTGTATATTGACAAACCCTTGTGCAAATTGGTGTTAAATTGGACCTCCCTTAGTTGATTTGAACCCATTCTAGTCATAAAACTTGTGCTTGGACCAAAACCCATTGGGGTTCCTTTGAAAATCAACTTTTTCCGAAAAACAGTGGCAAATCTGCCACTGTCCAGCCGCTGCCTTGGTCCGTCCAGCCCTTCAGGGCTTCCGTGTGATCCTTTCCGAGTCCTAACGTGTTCCCGTATGTTCCTAACTTGTTCCCGTATGACCCTTGGGCCTTAAAAATGTGTTTTTGAGGTGTAAAACTTGACTTTTGGCTTCATTAACATCTAATTGAGTACGTTGGCGTATAATTAACTTTCTTGGACACGAGTGAATACGGTTGGACACGGTGTGAGTATTGGGTGTGTGTGTGTACTTGAAATGGGTCAATTAAAGGGACATAACATGAAAATTTGAGCTTGTTATGCTTGGAATGGAAATGAGTTGTGTTTTTTTTCTTTTTCTATTTTGATAAAAGAATCAAAATGAGAATTGGTTGTATTCCAAGGTCACCTAATGGTGTATCCCTGGCCATGGGTTTACGGCGCCCACGAAGTCCGGGTTATATTATTGTTCCAGCTAAGCTGGCCATGGGTGCGCGGAGCTCACGAAATCCGGCCATTACTCGAGTTTAGAAACTATGGGAGCCGGGCCCCGTCATTCCCGAGGAGATAAGCAGCTATGGGAGCCGGGCCCCGTAATTCCCGAGGTATAAATGAGATATGTGGATAAAGAAAGCTTTGGAAATGGGCGTGTGTGCAAATGGTGTTTTCTAAAGTAACGCTTAACGAAATGGGTTGAGTTCAGACACTTGGGTACTTGTGGACACGTTGACACTTGTACATGATCATTCATTGTCCTAGCCATCTTCTCACCTTGTCATGTTTCTTTTGGTGCATTCTATCATTCACATGAACGTAGTAGTTGTAGATGATTTCTCTACTGGGCTAGTGAGCTCACCCTAATATTTTCAGGTACTCGTTGAGGAGCATGACGTGATTGCATCGGATGCGTTCATGCATTGTATATATTTTTGAGAGCTCGTTGTAAAGAGTTATTTTTCCATCTTGTTTGGTATTCCTTTTTGCCAAGATGGCTTTGTAACTCATTTGTCGAATCTTATGTTTCATGTGATGTAATAACACTTTATTTTGCAATTATGTATTTGGATACGGGTACGGGTACCCGGGGAGTGTAAAACTTTGATTAAATTTCCGCTTGACTCTGACTTTTTAAAGTATTGATGTATGACTATTTGACCGTCCTACGTGGACAATTATGTATTTATGTTTGTGAAAATGAGGTCGTGACAGTATCGGTCGTGATATCGGTGTATTGGTATCGGGACATATCGGCGATACGTCGCGGGAATCGGCTGTCTCGGCCGTGAATTTTTTAAAATCATTAGCAATATGTAGAAAACTTGATTTTTTTTTTTTTTTTTGCGTAATTTAGCTTGAAATTAAAAGGGGTTAAGCGAATGTACAGCCTACAAGGGGCATACCCCAGGGAGGACAAAACAAAATAAAGAAAAGAAAAAAATTGCGTACTCCCCGACACAACCCGTCGGGGTGGGAAATATGAAAACCAGCACAACTCGTTGGAATAGGGAAACATATGTTTAAGACAAAATTATCAAAATTTTGAGCCGTGGCCCCCATCAGCTTTAAATCTGCACGTCATTGCAATACTGTATTTGTATTTTTTTTTTTTGGGTAAATTAACTTGAAATTAAAAGAGGTTAAGCGAATGTACATCCTACAAGGGGTATACCCCAGGGAGGACAAAAAGAAAAGAAGAAAAAAGAAAGAAAGAAAAGTGCGTGGTCCCCAGCACAACCCGCCGAGGTGGGAAATGAGAAGTACTGGCACATCCCGCCAGCATAGGTATAAATGAGCAAAAATGCAATAAGCGTAGCAGATAAAACTTACAAAACTCTGACACAACTCGCCGGAGATGGGAAAATAACTACAGTGATTTGAGGATTTGTTGGCATGCATTAAAGAGTGCATTAACTCATTTTTATCCGAGTCTATTTTTTTAATATTTTGAATGTTCATGTGAAAAATCAGCTCAATTAGAAATTAATTAGGGATGTTTTCTAACGACCCAACACATACAAGTGAGAAATTTAACTAAAGAGGGGATTTAAGTTAACGGGGCAAGGGGTATGATTATTGATTAAGCACCAAACACCCAACTACACCTAATTGTTAAGACCCAACTACAACTAAGTATGCAGTTCAAAAAAAAAACTACAACTAATTATTAATTCTTTTTTTTAATGAACACTACTGCTCTTCCTAGACAACTACACCTAATTATTAAGACTCACAACTACCACCGACAAGGGGGAAAAAAAAAAAACTACCACCGACACATTCACTTTACCAATTTATTTTACACTTTCTTCTTCCCTAAACATTTTCCCTAAACAGTCGACTCACACTGTCACACAACTCCAGAGTGAGAGAATTGATGAGCGGCGCCAACATCCCGTCTCCCTGACTCCGAACCGTTCCCACTCTCTCTCTCTCTCGCTCGCTCGCTCTCTCTCTCTCTCTCTCTCTCTCTTTCTCTCTCTCTCGCATGAAGAGGGAGGCGTGGTCGTTGCCTCGCTCTTATGGAGTCAAATCAAATTAAATCAAAAAGGAAAGAGGCCGAAATCCAAATCTCTAAATTTTTGAACATACCTTCCGTTGAGACTTGCGAAGCTTCCAGCTTTGCAGTGGTTCCCTCCTACAGCTCTACTGTACAAGATCGAACAGCCGGTAAGTGGCTAAGGCCCCCATTTCTTCAATCCTTTTCAGTCTCTCACTCTCCCCTTCCTATTTTTTTAACGAATGCTGAAGGATTTTCTGAGAAAATGGTATGATTGAAGAGGGGAAAGTGTTGTCTAAGGTGTGGTATGATTTTTTTCACAGACCAGATCCGAAAATTGGGAAGAAAGCTGAAAAAGTGACGAGGAATACTGTCCTGCGGTCACCTCTGTTTTCTGTTCACCCTCTCGGATGCCGTCTCGGCCGATACACCGATACGTATCGGGTATCGGCCGGTTCGTATGCGATTTTCTAGTCACGCCGCTATATCGGGGTGTATCCGTATCGGAGAGTTAAAATCCCGTTACGAACCGGCCGATACGGTACGTATCGACCGATATTTGTTTCCATGGCCTCCATCTGCCTATCCTCCGCTAATCCTCCTCCACCACTCCTCCTCCGTCGTCTCCAACGCATGGTCACTGGTGGTTCTTTGTTGGTGGGTCATTGGTCGTGGTCATGATGGTTCTGCCGGTGACGAATTAGGATGGTTTGTGATGTTGTAGGTTTTTTTTTTTTTTTTATAATTTTATTACTCGTATCTTTTTAGTTTTCCGATCGAATTTCCATCGGTGCTTATGGTGATCTTTGCTTTGAATGTATGCCTTCCCGAGTAGGGATGGCAATTTCACCCAAAATCGATAGATACCCAAACCAAACCGTCCCGATAACCGACCCTATCGGGACGGTTTTGGTTTTCAAAACATGATACCCGACGGGTTTGGATTTGGGTTTGGTCTTAACAAGTATTCGGCCAAACCCAAACCCAAACCCAAACCCAAACCTAAATCCAAACCGATCCATATAATTACTTATAGGATATATATTACTATATTTTTATACACATGTAATTCTATTTTTCAATTCAAAACTTTCAGTGACTTTTCATTTCATCTCCCTCCTTATTCCTCTCAAATCCCTTAAAAATCACAAGAGTCTCTATAGGAACTTGAAATCATTAATTGGTTGTTACTACTTTGCTATACCCACCATGACATTATTTATGTTCATTAATGGAATGAATATTAATTCAGGTTTGGTGCGGTTCGAATAAAATTCAAATCCATATGGTTTAGTTATGGGGCACTAAAAATCATACCCATCGGATATCGGTTTAGATTTGGGTATAGATAAATACTTTGGATTTGGGTATGGTAATCGTAAAATCTAGTCCAAACCGATCCATTGCCATCCTTATTCCCGAGGGACTTAATGTCTTTGTCTATGACTTCAATATTGCTAAACATTTTGTAGTCTGTGAAGAGAGTTTGAGACTCTTGTCTTTATATTAGACATAATTTTTTTTTTTTGATGAATTTGTTTATCCTTTGCCCGGTAAATGTGTCATAAGTTTCTTAGTCTCTACTTTCGGATGGAGATCTCTGTAATTGCCGAAAAGCTTTTAATAAATGCAATGATTATGTTTTTGTTTAAATGCATTAGAGTCACACTGTTAGAGATATTGAACATTGATAAGAACAAATATCGACACATAGAAGTTCCAATATCCAGTGTTGTTAGTTCTTGATTGTGGGTAATTGGTTATTATTATTATTATTTTATGGTTATTCATATCAAACTATTAAATTTCCAAAAAGGATGATAATGATCTACACTTTAGCCGTTGGGTTAATCCATTAGTGCTGAGTGGACTCGGAAGCTAAGTTTGTAGATTGTTAATGTTGTTGATCGTGTCAGAATCAAAATAATTATAACCCGTAAATGCGGAAAATAGATTTGGTAATAAAGTGGGAGTACGGGTGTCGATCCACAGGGACTAGGAATTACTTTCAACTAAAAATTAATTTCCGGAGTAACTGAAAGATGAAGATTTTGGTGATTTTAATTTAGAGCTAATGATATTGAAAAGTGAATTTAGATTTTTCGTAACAAGTGAGAAGAAACTTAGGGTATCGGTTTCACCACTAACTTTGCAGTCAATGATCTAAGATATTTTGTAACAATCTCGTGACTACACCAATTAATGTGGTAGTGATGTACCCCAGCTACAAGCCGAAGCACTATCGTCCAGAAATTCAAATATAAGTAAGCTAAAAATAAATCATCTTAGATGGGCACGACCTATCTACGCTAAACTAAAAACAAAGGCACAACCCGTCTCATCTCAAGCAAGGCATCACTTTAACTCACTTTATATTCGGTAGCTTGAAAACAATTGTATAACCGTTGTATTTATAATCACAGAAAATAAATACAACATACACTGGATTTTATAATGAGATTAATTTGAAACAAAGTCTGCAAATAAATCATAGTTACAAAGCTAGGGCTTACCAATACCCTAAGAAAGGATTTAGCTAGCCATGGAGCTACTGATCAGAGCCATGAAAATGGCAATGGAGATTGCTTTCTTTTCCTTGCTGCTCCGTTCTCTCCTCCCTGTCCGTTCCCCTCTGTCCGAAGTCCCCAACCAAAGAAAATGGTTGGCTTTAAATGGGTGAATTGCTTGGACACCATAGCATGGTTCCTTTTTTTAAATTTTCTTGCCATCCATGATTCTCTTAAAAGCAATACAATTGCTTTCTTTATTCTTCTTTGAAGAATTGAAATCAGGAGGAAAGAACATGGCCGGCTGGCATGTGCTCCACTGGGTCCGCAATGCTCTCGACTGATGTTCAAAACGGAGTCCGATAGGAGTGCCGGAACAGTCAAATTTCTTATTTTAATACCGGGAATAAAATGGTATAGCTCATGTAATTTATTGACTTTGGCAAGCACTCTTTAGGACATAACCTGGTATCAACCGCGCTCCGCAATTACTTTCCCATTTCTCTTTCGGTAAAGATATGGGGACAGACCAAAAGGGAACTGACCACGTACCGCCGGCGCCGGCGACCCAATGTTTGTACGAAATGGGGTGATTTTGGATCGAGTACTTACAGCCGTCTGATGGCCTTGATTCCCGCATAGACCCACTCGGATTTTGATTCCGAGCACGATGAACGGCTCGGATTGGCCGTTTGGGACCCACACGAGGGTCGCCGGCGCCGTCGGTACGTGGTCGGTACATATAGCACTACTCTTTCTCTTTCCTCCCTGCCGACCCACTTGGACCACTTTCCACTTTTTTTTTCATTTCAATTCTTTATTGCATAAGGGAAAATGATTCAGTGTAACATTTTCGCGCGACACACAATACTCTTAAATTAAGGTCAAATGTGATATCCTGCTCTTGGAACCTACAATTACAAAAATACAATAAAAGACATTAAATAATAATAATAATGAACATAACAAATGTAAATTAGGCGACCTAAATGTATACATTTCGGCACTTATCAGTTGTTCAATAAATGGCCTAAACAAGTTATTTCAACTGGCCCAAGCTTACATGCATGGACACTGCAGGAGATCATACAAACAATAACTAACACAAAAGGGAACAACAACAAATAAACCCGGTCTCAGCAACAGAATTTGTTCTGTGTGAGACCAAGATTGAGAGACCACGCTCAGCTCAGCTCCGGCGGAATAATAAGGAGATCACTGCGGGTTCACGGTTGCAGTTGGTTGGTGTTTATTCTGAGTTCATCTTATCTTAGGTTCAACTCTCCTAACCCCACTTCCAATTTGAAAAATAAAAGTGAGTAGATGAAATAACAACGTGAAATTAAACACAAAGTCTAGCAAGATATTTACATGATTTAGCTAAGTAAAAAATTTACTAGCTTCTTTATTCAATCCCTAAAACTGTTAGTTACACTGGTTCATAAAATTAACAACGAGATTGCCGGAAACGACACAAACATTGACTAACAGAAAATAACATATGACAACATGGAATCCTTTGAAGATATGATCCCTTTTGTTGTCTCGTCCTTCCCCTTTATTTTTAAATGCTTTCCTTCTGAAAATAAAGTATTCACAGACTTCATAAAACAACAACAAATCCTTTCCAGCCGGTTCAAACCAAGGCCACAATCAACGTTTTCACAGTTTCACCAGCATATCGTCATCTGTTATATAGAGATTTCAACTTGAAAGCACTATGCAGATTCCGATTGACAGAAATTACGAGTAGAACCGGTAGTCCTTGGCCGCGAGAATGATGTTCCTCAATGCACCAATGGGGGCCAAGATCGTCAAAAGAACACCGATGATGATGCAGACCTGAATGATAGAATCAAATCAACACATAATCAGCTGAAGCCTACCAGAATTCGAGGAAAGAAGAAAGACAAAGATAATTTAGTGCAATATGAGGTTATTGTACCCAGTTTGACCACCAAGAGAAGCTGAATCTTTTGGGTTTGTAGACTGCCAGCCAAATGATGCAGGGGAGCTGTAGAAAGAAAATATCAGATAGTATTAAGGACTTGCAACCCTTTTGGATGGTGACAAAAAGAAAGAAGAACGAATCTTTTCACTTATTTGGTGAACTAAAAATGTTGGGAAATTATGAGAAAGGCTAATAAGCGGAGGAAAAAGATGAATCCTTATTGGTCCATTATGGTTCTCACCAAATCTTATCACTTTTGGTGAGATTTGGTGAGACACCACAACGCTTTATTTTCTTTCGCTTTCTCACATTCCAAAGGGCCTGCTTATATGGATTGCGCTGTGATATGTAGAAAGTAATCTTCCAGTGTATAAAAACTGTTGCAATGGATGCATATCCTCACTCATAGTTGCAAATATTATGGGTGTGGTTATGAAATTTTGACTCACATAATATGAGGTTGGGGCCAAAGCAAATCCACCAAAGAATCCAAGAAGGCCGCCGAAGAAAGGGATGGTGATTCCAATGAACATTGTCACTCCTGCGACCCATCAATGTTAGAACTATGTAATGATTAAACCAGGTGAAAATGGAAATCCATTCAACCATGGAAAACACGTACCAACATATAGTGTGCGAACAGTGAAGCGAAGTGCAGCAGAAGGTGGTAAATTCTTTTTCTTCACCAGATAAGTTTCCAGCATGTCAAAAACTGGCATTGCAAATATCTGTATTTGTTTTGTTTGTTTTTTTTTTGGGTTAAATAAAAAAAAAGAAAGCATTGTCATCAAAAGATTTCGATATGAATCAATAAAAAGCTGCACCAGAATCAGAAAACAAAATGCACCTGGTAGCCTCCGATGACATGGATCACAACAAACAGGTTAGCTGCTGCAATGAGCCATGCGGGTTTCTCTAGGCCAATGAGAATGTTATCCTCAACGGCATTCCCAAATATGTAGAATCCGATTAAGGCAACTGGGAAATAGCACAAGGCGACAATGATGTAAGCAACCACAACTCCTCTCCACATAGGTCCCTTGGAAGGTTTCTCAGGCGTTGAAGGAAGCGTTGCTTGGATTTCCAAAACCACATTGTGACCGGCGTAGGCAAATGCCACGTCCCCCAAGGCACTCAAGAAGTTGAAAATGTTGTTCTCTGTGGTTTTCCCTCTGGGCGAGTAGTTGACTTGTTCGACAACCCCCTTTTTCAGGGAAGCCGCCCAAGCAATGGTGGAGTAACTGCAAGTAACAGATGGTTTTAAACCGTATAATAAAGTTTTAATCAACTTCAACGCCCTTTGGGGTAGATATCTTAAGGTGGTATTGGATCATAGGATTTTGATTTTCAATTTTGGTCAGAAGCTAAAAAGTGTTCAGTACAGATTTGGAAAATATATTATGAGAGACATTACTGTTTGAGAGTACAATTAGAGAAATATATTTTAAACGGCGGCAAAACAGTGTAGCACTTACGTCAAGGACATGACAGCAGCGAGGAGGGAGACGCCAGAAATGGAGTTGAAGTTTGGCAGGTGAGAGAGGAAAAAGTGGACGGAGGCGAAGATCATGATCCACCAGGTGGTCCTGATTGGTTTGCAGTCGACGCAAAGGGCTGTGTGGACCTTTTTCAGGGATTTTCCTCCAGTAACCATGTAGACAATGCATGTGCCAACTTCCACAATGAGCTGCTGAGGTACAACAATGTAAAGCCCAAGTTTCTCACCAAAAGCATGCTGACCTAGCTCATGGTACCTGTCAAATCGCTTTCCGGGAACCATTTCGTGCATCTCGACCATTTGCCACAGAGTGTATAATGTGATGACCCAAGACAGGACAAGCACGACAACCCCAGGACCCCTACGTGTTGAATCAAAAGACAATATTATAATTTTTTTGAAGAATTACTTCATTTATTCAAGTGTCGTGCTGAATGTTTTGAAAGTGGGTGAGTGAGGAACCAACGTACCATCCAAGCTCCGACATGGCATATGGCAGGCTCAGAACACCAGCACCAACCATGGCGGTGACGTTGTGGAAAGCTGAGTACCACCATTTTGCGTTCCGGGAGGAAGTGATGGGAAGCCAGTCCTCAATCTGCTTCTCCTTCGCAGTTTTCCCCCCGAGATTTTCTTGGTCGTGAGACATTTTTCTTGCCAAACTTCGGAAACAAAAAGTTCCCTAAAGAGGGGCAAAAGTTGTTGAAAACCAACAAACTCTAGCCCCTAAGTTCTTGGGCTTCTATTAGAATTCTAGTTTTCTCCTAAAAGATCTCAGACAATGCTGCTTTTCGCCCCACAAAGGCAGAATTTATAGAGATTCAGGAGAAACAGCAAAGCTATATTTGGCATTTCTAAATATGAAATGTGAAGTTGGAGGCAGAGCTTTAATTTCTCCATGTAACAGTAGTTTTAATTTTCCACCATTTGTATCAATGAACCATTTACTGATATCATGTTGAAATTACCCAAATGTCCTTTTGGCCATGTGAAAAGCAATTGTTGGCCAAAGCCTCAAAGGGTGTGTTTGGTGATTTCACAAGGTTTGCAAATTCCTATGGTTAACTGAATCTCTTAGAAGAAGATTCACACCACAACTTCCAGGGGCTGGAATCTAAGGGTGAGCTATTTTGAAGGGTGAATACCATGCCATGAAAGAGGAATAACAGAGAAAAACCAGAACACCAATACAACCAAAGCAATGGAAATTACGTTCTCCTATGAATAATTTGAAAGTGAATATCTAGTTAGGCTCCGAATAATGCTTGTTAGGACACAACATCTACTTGAGTCACACATACACATGCATACACAAACACTTTGGGGAAAAAGTCTACCATAAACTCTAGCAAAGAAAATATCGCAAGAAAGTTTATCATAACAATTACCAATTTTGAAACTCTTTCTGAAAAATCAACCTTGTAGTTTTCCAACGGGTACTTCATTCAGAAAAACATAATAGAAGGAAAAGGGAGAGGGGAGGGAGCCATAAAAGGTACGCAACTAAAGTGAGTGAAATTACATTCTGCCATTGTTTCTACAAAACTACACAGCACAGATGGTCGAAAAGAAAAATAAATAAATAAATAAGCCACACCATGGAAAAATATCCGAAAAACCCCCAAAAGGCATTTACAAACTCTACCTACGTGCAACCCAAATTTCCAAAACGCCAAAACAACCATCTCAAGCCTTTAAAGAACGCTTGAAACTCCTATGTGATCGCGTGCGACTAATCGAATCTTCCACAGCAAGCCCTTGTGCGCCAAAACATAAATATTGGTTCAACAACTTCTTATTAAACGGAGAATGTTCTTGGTTTTTCCGTGATTTTCCACTATTAGGGGAGTGATTTGAGCTAAAAGACTCTTTGATTTCATTTGCTGCGTCCATGCCCTTATGTTTATCAATTGAGAAAGATGAAGACCTTGAGGATTCTGAAAAGGGACTAGAGGGTGATTGAACTTGAATGACTCCATGCATAAGCCTTGAAGCAAACTTCTTTTTCGCGGATGGACTAGGGAGAAGACCACTTCCCACTGAGAATATCCTCTTGTTGTTCTGAAATGACGACTGTTTGGAAAATCTCTGTCGAAGGGGTGTGGGACCCGCTTCCAATCTTCTCGATATCTTGAACGAATCCAAAGAATCGTCATCCCCCAGATTTCCGTTTTCAGTTTTCCTCTCTTTCCTTGGCCATTGAAGGAACATCTTGAACCGCCGGGCAGCCTTATTCACAGAGCTTGATTTCCTGTTATCCGAGGAAATGGCAGGAGAGTTGAAATCAGTGAGTGCACTTGAGCAGCTACCATACTCCGTATCAGATGCAACATCATCTATTCCAGTGTACAAGAATATCTCCGCGTCAGGAATTCTGAACGAAGTCCCGGGGCTTGCTCCAATGCCTTGCATTTTCAGGTGTGAAACAAGGGCGGTCCTGGCCTTGTAGTCCTGACCATCGGATATCCCTCCAGCTGAAATCAACTGTTTGATCACGATCTCAGAAGAAGCTGATCGTGGCCGTTGTTTCAGGAGATCAAGTGGGGTCATCTCATTTGCATCGCGGATGTTCAGATTAATCGAGGGAATGTTCATGAGGAGTTCAACCAAATCAGACTGAATGTTCTCGATTACGGCCATATGAAGTGCAGTTCTTCCATCGTTATTCTCAACATTCACGATTTCCTCCAGATTTATAAGGTCCCCATGGACTAGCTTCTTTATGAGCTCGATTTGTCGGTCTAGTCTATGGAAGCCTGGGGTTCGGAAACCGGCTACTGCCATGTGGAGGAATGTTTCTCCGTAGTTGTTTGTTATGGAGGTGATTGAAGGAGATGATGAAATTAAAACCTCCACCACAGGCAAATATCCCCGGTAAGCAGCCATATGTAAGGCTGTGCTCCCTTGGTCGTCTGTTGTGGTGATGATATCGTAAGATGCTAGCAGATCCTTGACTACCTGCGCGATTGACAATACTGATCAAATTGTGAATTGGATATGATGATCCAATATAAAGAACTATATTTTGGCTCAAAATATGAACATAAAACATAGAGTTCCACAATTTCAGGTGAAGGAACTAATGACAAGAGAACAGGTTTAGCTTGCAAGATTATTGATAGTTAGTCCAAGACAATAGTCTCAAATTATTCTACTAATCACAAACTTGGTGATAGAAATGCTAGTTATACGATCGTTGCCTTCAGGGCCCCGGAATTAGTCGAGGTGCGCAAGTTGGCCTGGACATCCAGTTATCAAAAACAAAAATGCTAGTTATAAGAAATTGAAAGTCCATAAGAATGAAGAAACCTTAGGAATTGAGAATTGCAGGAATTTAGAGTTTTAACAATCTACTACGGACATGATTGATGTAGTTTGGGTGAGGGAAGAAGGAAGATCTGTGTTCTGTCTTAGAAATTTCTAGGCCTTACAGTCAACATAGAAACATCTAACAAGTGGATGTCAACAAAATTCATAACCTTGCCCAGAATTCGAGTCCATTAAAAAATCTCATATGACCTTCACTTTCAAGCCAAGAATAAATAACATAAAGGGGCTTAAAAGTACATAAAAAAGTGATAAGTAAATTAAGCACGCATAAACTATACCAAACCGAGCCTCAAGTCTCAATCAAATGGCATCAACTACACGAATCTGACCAAAAGATAAAATAAATTATAATCACACGAAACAAAACAGATGGAAAATTACATTTCCTTAAAATTCTCACCTCAACCTGCCCTCTTCCAGCTGCTGAATGCAATACAGTAGATCCCTGAGCATCTCTATAAACCAAAACATCCTCACAATCACCAAGAATCTCTCTCAAAATCTCCACATTCCCTCCCCTAGCCGCGGAATGAACAGCCCTATTCAACATCTCCCACCTAAACACTTCAGAAACCTCCTCTGATGATTCTTCTTCACCACTCAAACCCCTCTTTGAAACAGCAAAATCAAACAAAACCCTGAAAACCTCCGAATTCTTGCTTCTCGCCGCGGCGTAAAGTATATCAGTAACCCCATATTCTCCTTCCCCAAAAACAAGAAATGGGTCCCTCTCCAGCAATTCTTGAACGAAACCCACATCCCCAGCTGAGGCAGCAGTGTAGAGGAGCCAACCCCCATACCCAGCCCTAATCAGAGAATTGTGTCCTGTATCTGTTTCACCTTCAATGAGGAGCTTTTGGGCCACTTGGGATCTACATTTGGCCACATCATTGGACTGCGATTCGTCGTCCCACACGGTTTCGAGGCGGCGGATGCGACGGAGGGAGGTGAGTTTGATGAGGAGATTGGTGTCAAGGTGGAGAAGCTCTCTTACTAGATCATAGTGGCCATTGGCAGCTGCCCAATCTATTGGGGATGCATACCACCATTGGTCTCCAGTGCTTTCCCAGCTCAGGGGAAAGTATGAAGGCGGCATTAGACCTTAGAGAAAAAAGAAACGAAATTTCACAAAATTGACAGATTTTTTTTTACAACGAAATTGCACTTTAATGGTGGAGATAGAATGAGAATAGAAAACCCAGATTGTGATTAAAAGAGGAAACAACAGAATTGGACACAGTTGACTGATATATACAATAAAACTGAGCTTTTTGGTGGGGGGTATATTAAAAACACAAAATCAAGATTGGGATTAATAGAATCAACACAGAGTTCACTTTTGAGGATTAGATTTTGAAGATTAGAGGAAAGACAAGAGGAAGTCAATACAAAAGAAAAATACTAGTTCTTTAGAGGGGGGAATCCACAAAAGAAGGGATCTAGAAAGTGAAATTAGGAAAGGGGTCAAGAATGATATTCAGAGCATCCCAAAGGATTTCTTTAAAAGAATGAAACTTAAAAAGCACAGAGAGAGGATTATGAAGAAAACCCAGTAGAGCTGAGGTGACGAACAAGTGGTGGGAAGAGGAAAGGAGGGGAAAGAGGGACGTTATTGGACAGAATGAGGCGGGGAAGGTGAAGAGTGGGATGACATGGGAATTGAGTGAGAACTGATTTTTTAAAAGGATTGGAATTTAAAAAAAAAAAACTGATTTTTTAAGAGGATGATAAAACAAAATGGACCCACGTCTTGCAGATTTGTGGTGGGATTTTTTTTATGAATGGTGTGGAAAGCAAATTACGGAAGAAAATCCTTTAAAAAGTATCCTAAGATTCCTTTATCCGTGACAGTCCTGTGGACAGAGAGGGAGCGCGCTGAGAAAGTGAAACTGAAAGTGCGTTGAACTGTTGATGATGAGCATGGATGGATTGACGAGCAAAGCGCTTTTTGAAGTTTATGGGCAACTTTAATCAACTCTCTGTTGAAAAAGCAACTCAAAGGTTGGTTCCATTTTAGGATAGTGTTGCTGATTAGCAGGACCTACTCAATAATCTCACTCTCAAGGCATGCCTGATGGCTTTCCACCGCGTTGAATTTGATGATCCGGACGGTTCATTTTTGCTAAGTTTACGCTACAGATTTTAAAGCATGAATTTATGCGGTGCATTTCCAACAGATTACACAAACTATAATCTAACAAGTATTTACTAGTAATTTTTGTGTCTCTTTAGGTTTTTTTTTTTTTTGTGTGTCTCTTTAGGTTGATCACGTCAAAAAATGATCACCTCTGGTGTATATATTTATTTTTTCGAATATCATCATATTGCATAAGTAATTAGGAGGATTGATTGAGAAAATTTGGGATTGTGTATCAATAATTGAGAGAAAGAAATTTCAGGAATATAATTACTTTCTGAAAATTTTTGGGAATTCATGTTCAAGTTGATAAAAAAAAAAATCTAAGAGATGAGATTGTGTTTTGTCATGAAACATGTACAAATTGAGTTACGTATTTAAAGGCAATTTGGATAGAATAAAAAAAGGACTTTTTCGCATAGTTAATAGATTTTGAGAATTGCTATTAAAAAAAAAAAGACTAAAGGTTGAATCGTCAAATGAAAAGTTAAGGTCCGAGGAGCTCATTATTTGCTAGGATCAAACCGGTATTGACTATGACCATAAGCAAATTGCCTTAATCTCAAGTTACAAAAGCAATGACAACATTGCTATTTGATCAGAGCCGGTCCTGATTTTCTGGAGGCTTAAAGCGAAAATCAAAATGCGACTTTTTTCAAAATATTAATGAGTACTAAAATGTAGTAAGTATATTTTTTTATTACAAAATATACTTAGGGATACTAAAATATGGGGCCCTTGAAATTCGTAATTTTTTTGGGGCCTAAATCAACCGCAACGCTCGCTTTAACTCAAGGCCGGCTCTGTATTTGATGAACTGAATCATTAGAGGCCGACTAGAGGACGTTGCAAAACATTACTATCCCACGACACACGACTAACCGGAGAGAATAAAAGAAATAAAAAACCTAAAAAGTAGAAACCGACGAGCGAATCTCACACCGAGTTCCTTGATGGAACGGAGGGAATTACTTACAGTGGACCTCAATTGGATCACTAAACAATTGAAACACTAGACCCCACCAAAGGGATCCAATTGAGTATCCAAAGTCCAGATCGACGACAATCCATAACCTTCCGGCGGAGAAAAATTTGGGTGCAAATATGGTACGGCTAACCCGGTATTCGATCATGCATCTCGACTGTCCAACAGTTTTTTGGATAGTCCGGATTTTAGAGATAGAAAGAGGAGAGAGATGCGCACTTAGTAACGCCACATGGTACCCAGCCAGCACCCAAATTTTTTTCCCTTTTGGCTTATTTTATTTTTCTAATTTAAATTTCTTGGCAACATATAAACCCACGATTAGGCCACTTCTTAGACTTGGGTTCATCAACAATTTGTTAACGTGTGGCAATATTTAAAGATTGGTTAGCACATTTTTTTAATCGAGGTTTCGGATTAAATTATCAACTTAACACCGATGCTTTCACGCTAATTTATGGCCCACGAGAAAATTATTACTTTTGTAAATTGTAAGGGGTTGGTTGAGTGAGAGCATGATTGCAAGTAAGAGACTTACTTTTTCAATTTCAAAAGTTTGACTCTCGCTACCAGTAAAAAGTAAAAATCTCCTTGGGCTACTAGAAATTTATCGGGTCTTCAATTTCAAGATCTGATAAAAATCTTTTTAGTAACTAGTAACCAGATAATTGGTAAGGTTCCTAAGCGCATTGGGCAAAAATCCACAATGATTTTGGGTCGTGTACATTATCCATGGCGCCTATGACATTGTTATGTAGTAATTAAACTAATTCAATGCATCATTTAATGTCTATTGTATCGGCATTGCTCAGTGATTAATAAATATTTTCTCTCTATTCTAAAAAAAAGAAAAAAAGAAAACTAATTCAAAACTTATGAGACTTGCACTCCATGTAAAATTGGAAGAACTATTTTCGTACTATTTTTTGAAATTAACTTCATTTTTATAAGGAAAAGTTTTGTCCATTTACACCCATTTAGATATTTATGAACTTATTTATTTCATTAGAATAATATAGAACTCTGGGAGAAATAGAATAGGATATCGTGGAATTATTGGTGCTAGAAAGAAGCTTTTGAAACACCAATAGCCAAGGAATTCGTTTTGACTTCATTTGGTATTGCCAAATATACATTAAATTCTTTTCTGGATTTTTGTTAGAATTACGTTGTATTTTTTGGATTAATCATCCGTCTCGATGAATAAGTCTAAAAGGTAGAAAAATTATTATCAAAAGCAAAATATAAAAGAAAGTTCACTAAAACCCAAAATATACCAAACATAAGGTATCCCAAAATATACCAAACATAAGGTTTTTTTTTTTGTCTGAAGTGTCGTCTTGCATGAATTTTTTCAAATTTCGATCCATATATTGTGATTCCTTTCGCCGAGACGAATGACTAATTCCAAAAGATAAGCAAAACATTGCAAAAAGTAAAATATATTGAAAATTTTACCGAACCAAATATTTAGGAAGAACAAAGATATAAGAATCAAACTTGACTATGTATGAAGACAACAATGGAATACAGGGTGGGCACATGACCACTTAGACTTTGGTAAAAACTAGAACACCCCTAGATATTAAATATAACATCCATTTGACTCTTATAAAACAAAATTATAGTGCCCTTAATAATAAAAAAATCACTCTTTAAAACCCTTTTATACATATGAAAAGCAAGACAAACCTTCACGGTTAATCTCATCAAACAAACGGGCACGTATTAGATCGTTACAGTGAACATTGTGCAAAATTTTCATATATTTTCACTATTAGTCTTATCAGACAAACGACGTATTTATAATTTCTCACTAAATTACAACAAAAAAGAAGTCCACACCTGAATAATGCATGGTTTGCATACCCACACCGCCAGGACAGGACAGGCCGGGCTTTGAATTTTTGTGTTTGATGATTAGTCCCTGGATAGTTTATGCCAGAAAGTAGAGTAGGTCATATGCGGAACTGTCTCTTTTCTTTTCTTTCGGGTGAGTTCTCCAATAGATTTTAGGAAGATTTGATAAAATCAAGGGCTTGATTTTATTCATTTGTGTAGAGATTTCATAAAATCTCACATTTTTTCTTGATTTTATTAACCACTAGGCACATTCCAATTACTTTATCCACTAGAATAATGCATCTAGTCATACGAAAAACTAATAATAATTAACATTTCTTGAAAAAAAAAGAAAAGGACGTGCCAAGGGAATTTTGCAACATCCAGCTGTACAAACTAGTCATAACCAAAGTATATATTGAGGGAATTAGTAATGAATTAGCCTCGAATTTTTGAACAAACGAAAACATATATTCATGAAAGCCAAGTACAACGCAACAACAAAGGACTCTACCCGTCCGAAAATACAACAAACAACACAAAAAAAATAGCAACATAAAGAAAAGAAGTAGAAGATCTCGTAGAATAGTAGATCTTAATTTCAATATTTGACAAAGAAAAAATCTTAAGCCTAGATAGAAAAATAGTATTATATGGGAAATCTATGTACATAGATATTTGTGAACATATAGATATAAATGTGTTCAGAACCGTTCGATACATACGGATCACCTATTATATTATATAACAAAGATTTCATGTGCATCGAACAGTTCCAGACACATTAAACGAATGCCAGTGTAGGGTTGCTTATGTCGATACTACTTTTTGGGTACCTCTGTGGTTTCCTTTTCTTTCAGCGTATATGACAAGTTTAGGTGGGAATCGATATGAAGTCGCCTAATAATTTGGTGGGTAGAGGACTAGGAAGGGACGTGCAACCACGAGGGCCCTTTTGGCACGTTCTTTTTGTCATTCATTGTACTACGTAATACCAGATGTGGAGCATGCCAGAAATGGACCTAGCATGCATGCTGGTGTGCGGCTGTGTGTATCTAAGCTGTTGATCTCGATAATTAGCGGCTCGGATTTCATCTTGGCAACAGACGGTTTGGATCTGCAAAGTACTGAGATGAAATCAGAACCGTTGAAAACACATCCAACGGTTCGAATGGCGCATACCAAGGTCTCCGTTTCCGACAGAAACCACGGTTTAACGTACTAGTTGGCTTTTTGTATGGTTTTTGTTTGGTTGGTTTGTTTTCTTGTACATTGGTTGGAGTAGGACCTTATGTTCTTTGTTCAATGGGGTTTTCTTACGTTAATTAATTGGAAGCTATTGAGATAGTTTGGCCTCTGCTCTGGTATTAAGATCTCCTAAAGTGCATTAACCAAATCTTTTCAAGGATTAAGCTCGATAATTACCTGATACGTGGGAATGAATGCATGTATTTCTGGGGCACGATTTCTATTTTATCTTCCGTATAGCATTGAAAATTGAAGAAATTTCTGTCAACCTCGTCATCGATGGGTAAACCGTAAACCTATTGATTCTTGAATTTTGAGAAATATGGCTCGTTTAAACTGAGTGATGCTACTAAATCTCATTTTCTTAGGCCAAAAGGGGGGTGTGTACCGTAGAATTCTTCGTTTAAAGGATCTCATGTTTGTACTGATCAGTAATTTTTGCCTCAAGTTAGATCAAATCAACCACATTATCATGGAAATGATAATATTTGTTAAGTCTTTTGAATAAATTCAATCCCCCATCAAAGGTTTAAATAAATTCAGGATTACATTTGCCGGATTTTTTAAGGTGGTGTACCCATATCATTTTCCTTTTTCAAGTTATCATCTATTTATTGATTAAAAGAAAAAAGTTATCATCTATTTTAACCCAAATTGTACTGTTATTTTGGCTGTTCTATTGTACTATCTTTCTACCCATAATCCGCATCTTAAATTTCTTTTATTTATTTGAAGAGATGAATTTCATTTATTTAGTTTCACCTGGTCAATAGGTAAATATTGATTTTGATAATAAAATGCGATAGTCGCCTTTGTTTAAAAAATCAGAGCGTCCCAAAAAACAGTAGCCGCTCCTCCTCCTTCCCCTCCCTCCCCTTAGCATTTCATCACCCTAATGCGGCGGGAGGATGGGAGACTTCAACCTGTGATGAGTGTTTTCCTTCCTTCCTAGTTTCTTACTTTCAATAACCCCTCTTGTCCATTGAGGATCTTTTTTTTCGATCTCAGATTGAGAGTTGCTTTATTTTTTTCCTTTCTCTCAGCTTCTCTTTTATCATCGAGGTGTCGTTTCGGTTTTCGACAGTGGTGGTGGTGATGGTCATGCTGCGATGGTGGTCCGATGACAAATCAAATCCGTTGGATCGTCCTCTTGATCGATTCATTTCGGGAGGGTGTTATCGAATCTATGTGCTAAGGCCATGGCATGCATAAATGCCTTACAACTTGCTAAGTTGTTGGGTTTGAATTTGCTTACGGTAGAAGGGGACTCGTAGCAGTTGTTTCAGATATATGTAGCAAAAGGTTTTGCCCTACGGAAGTGGAAGTTGTCATCAACGATTTTCGCCGAGAAGTTGATCGGTTTAGAGATTTATGATATTTTTTCTATTCGTAGATCGGCAAATGTAGTTACACATACTTTGGGTTTGCGAGGTTCTGGTACTCATACTTGGGAAGCTAAACCTGCTTATTAGTTATTAGGTTCTCTATGGAACGATATAATCCTATTTAATGTATTGCTATTTTCCTTTTTTATTAATGAAAGTTCCGACCAAAAAATAAGTTTTGCTAATTAATGTTGAAAAATCCTAGATCGCCTAGGTTTAATAATTTGCTAGGTTTTATCTTTTTATCTCAATAAAAATCAATATATGAACGAATCACAAACTACGCAAGCAATTAATCAGAGAACACCAGGATATACGGGGAAAACCCTAAATGGGTAAAAAACCACGGGAAGGAATCAAAACCACTATAATCATTGTGCAGTTACAGATATACCTATCCAAACGAAGTAAATCCTCACAACGTTCTAAGTATCACCTGCCGAGTC
>JAXBDA010000462.1:0-85169 GCA_036023075.1 Gaultheria prostrata
AAAAATTAATTAATATAAATAATATAAATTAATTAATTAATTAAAGGAGGAGGATAAATAAATAAAAGAATTAATAAAAATAACGAAATAAAAAAAAGGAGGATCAAATGGTGGGTAATTATTAAAGGGGGTGGTGGGGCCGGCTATGGTTGAGGGGTACAATGGGTAAATGGGGTGGTGGGGCCGAGAGGGGAAAATGTCAGGAAGGTGGGAGGATCAATTTACATAGTAGGAGTATATCTTCTCTGGCAAGCCCAACAGTCCCCAACTCAGTAGTTCATTCTCTCTTTGTGAAAAGCCAAAATTCTCTCTCTCTCTCCAAAAACAAAAACCTCTTTCTCTTCTCCACCAATGGAACAACAACGAGAGGACAGAATCATGGAAGAGAGGCAAGAGCTCATGGTTTCCCCAACAGGTGATGGGCAACCAACCCTTAAAATCGCCCATTTCTTGAGCCCTTCCCTCTCCTCCAACGACAACCCACTCCACAATCTCTCTCCACTTTCTCTCTCCTCCAGAACTTTGCAAACCCAAAACCCAAATAACCCACTAAATGTATCTTTCAAAGGCTGGAGAGAGCCACAAAAAAAATGGAAAGATTGGGTCGATCACATGTGTTCTCTGCACAAATATGTGTGGGAAAAAGCTGGAATCTATGAATCAATCATGGGTTCGGTTTACTCGGTTAGAAAAGATTGTGAATTGGTGATTAAAGTTGCGGAGAAATGGTGTCCTGAGACCAGCTCATTCGTGTTTGATTTTGGTGAAGCGACCATCACTCTTGAAGATATGATGACATTGGGAGGTCATTCTGTTTTGGGTGATTCTGTTTTGAGTCCTCTTCCAAGGGGTAAGAAACTTTTTTTAAAAAACCTATCCCATGTGGAAGCCTTTTGAAAAAAAATAAAAAAATGAGGGGCTTTCTTCTTAATAAAAAAAATTAAGAAAATGATTTTCACACCATTTTTTATTCCCAAACACTCTATTTTTTTTTTTTATTCACTTGAAAGTTTCAAATTGCCCTCCATATGGAAAAAGTGACTCACGAGGTAAGGGTAATTTGATAATTTCAATTTGAATAAATATAAAAAAGAGTGGGGATAAAAGGGGGTGTGAAAATAATTTCTCAAAAATTATCAAGTACAAATTTGCTATCAAACTGTGTTTTCTCATTTACTGTTACTCTGTTTTGAGTCCTCTTCCATGGATTTTTAATTCCTTATATTTGATAGGAATATCATACATGACTCGAATCGTCACATCAAATTGCGGTTGGTCCTACTTGTATCGCGTGAGGAATCGTTACATGAGACTATCCCAATTTAAACTAGGCATATGCTTATGACTTCATCCCGATTAAAGTGCACTGTCTCATTATGTCCGGACCAAGTTTACGAATGAAAATATCTGAGATATTTTTTCTCTTCATATTTCTTACGAATTTATATCTCACCGAACAGGCAGAGGATGGGAGGAAACTAGAGAAGAATTGCTTCAAGCGCGCTTAGACCTCGTGAGGACAAGCGCTAGAAAGGCGAACCATGGAGCATGGATAAAGAAATTCATGAAAAGTGGCAGTAGAAGTGAACACGAGGCATTTCTTTCTCTCTGGTTGTCAAGGTTTGTCTTCCTTTCAGCCTCGGGACATGGTACCATAGGAAATGATGTGTTTCCCATTGCTATTCTTCTAGCCCAAGGTACGAAAATCGCGCTTGCACCGGCTGTGCTCGCTAGCATTTATAGACTTGGGCTTGTTAAGAAAGAAAAGCGAAAGCGATGGTTCTGCATTAACAGTTTGGGCACCTTTCCAAGTAATTCAGGTTTGGATTTGGGAGAGATTCTCCGCGTTGGGACCGAAACCAAATCCCCTGAAAAATGGAGAGCCGAGGTTGGCTCGTTGGCATATGGTGAAGAGACCAAACATTGGAAATGTAGAGTTCGCTATTGCAACGAGTGGAAAATGTTTCCTATGGCGCCCTTATGTCATGCCGGGAACTAATCAGTTGATACATAAGTTGTACGGTGAAAAGGAAAAATGGGTATCTATTAGTCCTAGTTTGGTTGAAGTGGTGGAATCCTTTGGCCGGTGCATAAGGGTTTCTGAGTTGGTTGGATTGGATTGTATAGAGCAGTACTTCCCACATCGCGTTTCAATGCAATTTGGAATGGACCAAGATGTTCCGAGGAAGGTTGTTTTTCGTTCCAACAAAAATCCGGAAATTGCTTGGGAAAATTACACTAGGCCTATTTTAGATGCCAAATTGTATATTCCATCACGATGTTGCAAGTCACATGTCACCACTCGATATTTCGAGTGGTTGAAGAAATTAGACGGAACTAGGGATGTTGAAAATGAGGAAAATGATTATGATGCCAATTTTCCTCCTAAATGCATCGGGAAAATGGCAAATACATTTCCTTCTGTTCCTCCAGGCTTTCCTTCCCAACCGACTAACCAAACGGAAGACGAGGTTCCTTCTGACTTTCCATCCATTCCTCCCGGCTTTCCTCCAATCGAAAGAGTTGTTGGAAATGAAAATGTAAGTAGAGGAAGTACAAGCAATCAAGGTGAAGGAACTACCAATTCCAGAGAGGAAATACCCGTACCAGACCTTGAAGCTAGGGTTATAAAGCTTGAGAAACTGATGGCGCAGCTGAAGGCAAAAAGACTTGGGAGTAGGTCTTGACTGGGAAGTTTAATGTCCTTCATAGATGTTGCATCACAATGTTACATATTCACTTAGTTTTTGGTGTTTAGGGGGTCATATGTTGTACACATGTTAGATTCTTTTAAAAAATAGATGTTGCAGCAAGAGTACTCATGCTTCTGCATTCTTTTTTTCTTTTCTTTTTTGTTATTCGTCATTGCTAATCTATAACAAGAGGAGGGGCAACGGGACTCAATCCCCGGATGTAGTGTGGGGCATCCAAGAGCTCTGCCGTCATGCTGTTGTATTCAATGCATGTGAAAATCTTACAAAAAGTCACTTCTTTAGTTGCCCCTTTACTTTAATTTCCTTGTATCTTTCCTTCCACAAATTCGATGACCAAACACATTCTTCATGAACTTCCTGTTGTATCTCCGAACAAAAATATAGAAGAAAAATGGGGTACATCATAAATATGTACCAGTTTACAAAGTAGAGATTACATTAAAATATATGATGTCTATATGATTATCAAGATTTAACTCATATTGTTTTTAGGGTCAGTTGCTGGCAGGTCCACTATAGACATTTGGTAAAGTATCGGATCCACTCTGCAATTTCATAAGGCTTCCGGTCCACGCCATATTCTAAAGTACAAAATTATTCTCTGTGTAAAAGTGAAAACGTCACGAGTAATTTTTTCCCGACTTCCTCGAACACACCCCCTCCCATAGTCACAGACCTCATCACAGCGGTGAAGGTCTAAGTCGATGTTCGACCAAAGTACAAGATTACATCAAAGTATATCATGTCTATATGATTATCAATTGTATCCTCGAAGAATAGGAAATACTACTTACTTTACCTCATATATTTTTTAATCTAGATCGGAAGACGGCAAAAAAATGATCAATATTGCCCAATACATGATAAACATTCTAAAATCACCAGACTCTTTTATATTGAAAATACTTATGTGTCCGATCACATCACATTCAAAATCGCAAATTTGTTTCTTGCTCTTTCTTCAATTTTCCCATAACCTCCTCAAAATGTCCAGTGATTCAATATATCGTAATTGTATATCTTAACGCAACTCGCCCTATGATTCATGGGCTCTGCGGTCATAACATCATCTCAGCAAGCCCTTTTTTTCCCCCTTTCTGTCGATGAATAAACCACACAACATGTATGAATTAGCAATTTCGCAAGATGTGTAGTTTTACTGTCACAAATATTGTTATTATTGCTGTTGCACAACTATAGAGAAGTTGGTAAAAATGGAGTTTGCGGCCACAAGGTTAAGGTTTGCGGTCACAAGATTCAAGTTTGCGGGCACCAGGTCTGGGTTCGCGGTTACGATGTCCACATTCGCAGCAGGGTTAAAGTTCAAGGCTACAAGTTCGTTGTTTGCTGCCTGAAGGTTTGAGTTTGCAGCCATTAGGTCGGAGTTTGAGGCCGCAGGTTCAATTCAGAAACGCTATTTTTGTTCTTTTTTTTTTTGTTCAATTCAAGCTACAGGTTTCAAAAATTACGCACTAAAACTCCAAGTTAAACACATACTCACAATGATTAAGCTCCATTCTTGAAAATGTTATTTGAACATCCCAATTCCTCCGTATCCAAAAAAAAAAAAAATCCCAATTCCTAAAAATACATCCCAATTTGTTGTGTAAATTTGAAGTATTCATAAGAATTTTTTTTTTAAAACAAAAAACCCCGAAACGACGTGGGGGCCTTGGTCCCACATAGCCCTTACTTGGTTCAGTCTTTGGTTGGGACCATTGAAGTGATAATTAGTCCTAGTCAATGCCATCTCTTGGTAATTTTCTCTTGTTTGGGTGGCCTTTTTTTGTTTCTTTTCATTTTCATTCAACCTTTGGTTGGTGTGGGACTACAATTCCTCGATTGAACCTTCCTGCAACTTGATTGAACCGCCGAGTAGGTTTACCCTCGCCTGAGCTCTCTATGAAGAAGATTGAGCAAGTGGCATTACCTGTGACTGCATCTACACAGGATAACACCTTAAGTGCTTAAGTGCGGCCAGCTAAGCTCAAGTTTAATAAACTAGCAAAGTCAGTTAGTCGTGGTTTGTAGTTAGTGGAATATGATTTCCATTCAGCTTAGCATATAAGTGTATTCTATTAAGCACGTTTGGCAATTAAGAACAGAAATCAAGATCTTTTACACCTTTACCTTTTCTCTCTCTAAAGTTTCGTATTCATCTTTTCTACTTTTATGCTGTGGAATTCTTGATTCAATTTTTGGTTTTATGACAATGATTTCTGAATCTTCGTATGCTATCAGAGCATAATTGACGAAAGTCATCGATCCATTCATTCTGCGTTTCCGTTGATATCTTCTTCGGCATTTCTAGGGTTTCAATTGGTTTCTTCTTCGACATTTTTTTTAGGGTTTCACTATGTCTGGAAATTCAAGCACAAATTCCGTTGAACACGAGGTCACGATGCCACCTTCGCTCGCATTCTTGGTGTCAACTTTTCATTCTCTCGTTACAATAAAGCTTGACACAGGTACGGATAATTACCTACTTTGGAAAACTCAAGTGTTGAATGCTACTAGAGCAAATGGATTTTTACAATACATTGATGGTTCTATAGTCTGTCCTCCCAAGGAAATTACAAATGCAAGTAATTCTGTCGTTACAAATTATGCTTTTCTCAAATGGATGCTCATAGATAATGAGTTGCTCTCTTGTTTGACCTCTTCTTTAGCTGCATCGACTTTACCTTTGGTTTTGGGGTTAGAACATGCTTCAGAGGTTTGGCTCTGTTTGGAACATAGGTTCAATTCCATGTCTAGGTCAAACCTATACGATCTTAAACGAGAATTGTTCAATTTCAGTTACAAGAAAAGTGGAAATTTGAATACTTATATGGATGAAATCAAGGTTTGTGCACAGAAACTAGGTGCAGTTGGATATATTGTAGATGATGATGATATGATTTTTCATACCCTCAATGGTCTGCCTACAGAATATGATACCTTGAAACAAACCATAAAGACACAACGAGATCTTAGGTTTTATGAAGTTGTGACCATTTTGAAAGGAGAAGAGAAAACAATTCATAAGCCCAAAGAGGAAGAGAGTTCTAGTAGTGTGTTTCTTGCTACACAAAAGGTCCAAGATTTGAATATACAAGGAGAAAGTTCGTCCCAGTCTGGTGTGCTTTCTGGACCACATCCCTTTCCTCAACAGTCATCACATAGTTTTCAAATGCCTCCCTAAATGTCTACACCAGTTTTTCCTTATTCAGGTCCAATTATTCAGCCACAGGGGACTAGTTCATCCATGTCTGGTTCTTTCTTTCCTCAATCTCCACAAGGGTTTCACATGTTCCTTCCCCCACAAATGTTTCCACAAGCACAGAATTTTGGTCCTAAGTTCAATGGCAACAATAGGTTCAAACCACGAGGGCAGAATTTTGGTACTAAGGTTGAATGTCAAATCTGTGGCAAGACCAATCATTCAGGCAAGACATGCTACTATAGGAACACTGATACTCCCTTCTTTCAGAATGGGCAACCACATTTTCAGAATGGGCAACATTTTCAGAATGGTCAGCAACAACATTTTCAGAATAGTCAGCAGTTTCAGTCCTTTCCTAGAAACAGTCCTGCTGTTTGGAGGCCACCACAATCTAGTTTTGCATCCACAAATGGGAGAGGTTATTCTCAGTCACAATCGCAAATTTATTATACAGTTGCAGGACCATCTCCTTCCTTTTCTGACTACAATACAAGCTATATTGGACAGAATCAAGAGTCACCTGCAGGTTTGGGGGCTATCACCTCACAGGGGTTCTCACAGCCAACAGGATTCTCTGTTATACAACAAGCTCCAGTTTTCTCTGCTTCTAATCCAGATTCTTCTAGTCAAGGGGTATCATCTTCTTCACAAAACTGGTTCTTTGATAGTGGAGCCACAAACCATGTGACTCCAGATATCACAACTTTGAATCATACTCAGCCATATGCAGTTGGTTCAGGTATTGTTGTTGGCAATGGGGCCTTTTTATCTGTTGCATGTACTGGAAAAGGAATATTGCCTACTCTTAGTGCTAAGTTTAAGCTTACTAATGTGCTTCATACACCTGCCATTACTCATAATCTTTTGTCTGTTTTTCAATTTGCCAAAGACAACAATTGCTCTCTTACTTTTAATTCCTCTGGCTATGTCATTCAGGACAATCTTTCTCATCAAATCCTTCACACGGGGCTTTGTCATCAAGGACTTTATCCTATCTAGAGCTTCTCTAATTCTGCCACTACTCAGGTTCCAACTGTTCTTACTCATAGCACTTTACCTAGTTCAAATTCTGCTGTTTTGTGGCATCAGCGATTAGGACATCCTAGTCCTCCTTTATTTATGTCATTAATCAAACAATTCAATTTACCAGTTTCTAAGTCTTTTGATGTGCACTATTACAGTTGTAGTTCAGTGAAAAGTCATAAACTTCCGTTTGCTTTGCCTGACCCTCATTCTTCTCATCCATTTGAGTTAAGGGCTATAGATACTATTTACTTATGGTAGATGATCACACTAGATACTTTTGGCTCTTTCCTTTGTTTTATAAATCTGAAGTTAAGACCACATTAGAACACTTCAAGGCCTATGTGGAAAATCAGTTTCATACCACAGTCAAAGCTGTTAGGTCTGATAATGGAAGGGAGTTTGTCAATCAATTCTTAACTCGTTTGTTTCTTGTTGCTGGTATAATACATCAAACTTCCCTTCCTTATACCCCTGAGCAAAATGGCGTTGTGGAAAGGAAGCATAGACACCTTGTTGAAACAACTTTAACCCTCCTCACCCAAGCATGCATGCCTACTACTTTTTGGCTTGAAGCTCTTATTACCACTATATTTTTGGCAAATAGGTTTCCACATATTTCTCTTAATTTCCAAATTCCATATGTGCTTCTTTTCAAACTTCAACCAGATTATACATTTCTCAAACCCTTTGGTTGCACTTGTTTTCCTTGGTTAAAGCCTTACAGATCTCATAAACTTGTTCCAAAATCTACACCATGTGTTTTCTTGGGTTACTGTTCAACTAGCAAAGGTTATAGGTGTTTTGACCCTATCACAAACAAGGTCTATGTCTCCAGGCATGTCAAGTTCTTTGAAATAGATTTTTCTTATATGACAATTGTCCAGAAGTCTAAACTTCCCTCTAGTGATATTGTAGATTCTCACTCTTTTGCTATTCCACTTACTTCTTTTGAAAATATTGTTGTTTCTTTACCTGTTTATGTATCTTCTGTCCCTCATGTACCACAAACCTCCAATCCTCTTCCAGTATTTGGTTCTAGTCGATTCGCTGTCACAATTCCTTGTGCTTCACTTCCTATTGAAGCATCTATTTTAGGACAACCAACTACTCCTTCAATTCCTTCTTCCTCTTCTTCTCCTACACAACCTCAGACTTCACATATAACATCTTCTATCTCTGCTGAGTCTGTAATCTCTGGTACACCTTTGGTTTCTGAGTCCTTTCTACCTCCTTCTTCTTCTCCTTGTCATCATATGCTAACTAGATCTAAGAATGGCATCATCAAGCCCAGAAATTCCTTTATCCCTTTTTACTTCTAATCAGTCTCTTTCTTCTTCTTCTCTTCCCACTATTGAACCTTCTCATTATTCACAAGCTATTCCTTATCTTGTTTGGCAAAAAGCTATGGCAGAGGAGTATGAAGCCTTGGTCAAACAAGGCACTTGGGTTCTTGTTCCACCTCCTTTACATGGCAACATTATAGGCTGCCAATGGATTTACAAAATTAAGAAACACTCTAATGGCACAGTAGCTAGATATAAGGCAAGGCTGGTTGCCAAAGGGAATCAACAAGCTCCAGGGTTGGATTTTCATGACATTTTCAGTCCAGTAATCAAACAACCCACTTTAAGAGTTATTTTCAATCTTGTTGTTCATCATAAGTGGCCACTTAGACAATTAGATGTTCTTGTTGTTCATCATAAGTGGCCACTTAGACAATTAGATGTGTCTAATGCTTTCTTGCATGGGGTTATTCATGAGGATGTGTTTATGAGGCAACCATTGGGCTACAAGGACCCTGTACATCCTGACTATGTTTGCAAACTTAACAAAGCCTTGTATGGGCTTAGGCAAGCACCAAGGGCATGGTATGAATTGTTTTCTACCTATCTTTTACAATTGAGGTTTCTCTCTAGCAAGGCTGATACATCCCTATTTTTTCTCAAAAAGGATCATCATCTCATTATTGTTTTAATCTATGTTGATGACATCTTAATTACTGGGTCTAATTCTGACTGTATCTCTCATCTCATTGAGGTGTTAAGCAAGAAGTTTGTTATGAAGGATTTAGGGCTGTTGAATTATTTTCTTGGTCTTGAGATTTCTTCTACTACAACTGGTTTGTTTGTGTCTCAAACTAAGTATGCCAATGATCTTTTGCTTAAAGCTGGCATGACAGAGTGTAAACCTAGTGCTTCCCCAGCTTCTGTTAAACCTGGGCTACCTGATTTTAATCCATTGTTGGAAGATGTGACTCTTTATCGTACCATTGTTGGTTCCCTGCAGTATCTGACCCTCACCAGGCAAGAGATTTCATTTTCAGTCAATGTTGCATGTCAGCATATGCATGCCCCTCGGCTGCATGACTTCATAGCTGTCATGAGGATACTTTGGTACGTACATTAAAGGGTCCACAACTCAGGGTCTTCATTTTATTTTTGGACCTTTAACATTGATAGCATTTACAGATGCTGATTGGGCAGGAGATCCAGTGGACAGGAGGTCTACAACTGGTTTTGCTATTTTTCTGGGTCATAATTTAGTGTCTTGGTGTGCCAAGAAACAGCCCACAGTGGCTAGGTCCTCCACTGAGGCCGAATACAGGGCTATGGCTCAAACAGCTAGTGACCTAGTGTGGCTGCAACAATTGTTTACTGAACTTGGGATTCCTTCTTCCACTCCTCATGTTTTGTGGTGTGACAACAAGTCTGCCATTGCTCTTGCATCTAATCCTATCTTTCACGCTAGAACTAAACATATAGAGCTTGATTATCATTTTATTCGTGAATAGGTTTTGGCTAAACAGATTTCTCTTTACCATATCAGTTCTGAAGCTCAACTGGAAGATATTTTTACCAAGGCTTTGTCTGTGACTAGATTTCAGCAACTCAAGAGCAAACTTATGGTCAGTGATCCTCCCCTAAGTTTGAGGGGGTGTGTGAAGAAGATTGATCAAGTGGCATCACAAGTGGCATTACCTGTGACTGCATCTACACAGGATAACACCTCAATTGCTTAAGTGCTGCCAGCTAAGCTCAAGTTTAATAAACTAGCAAAGTCAGTTAGTCGTGGTTTGTAGTTAGTGGAATATGATTTCCATTCAGCTTAGCATATAAGTGTATTCTATTAAGCACGTTTGGCAATTAAGAACAGAAATCGAGATCTTTTACACCTTTACCTTTTCTCTCTCTAAAGTTTCGTATTCATCTTTTCTACTCTTCTACTGTGGAATTCTTGATTCAATTTTTGGTTTTGTGACAATGATTTCTGAATCTTCTTATGCCACCTGCGCACTGGAACAAACACGTTAGCACCGCTCTGGACCGTTAGTCCAGGACGGAACTCCGGCGATCAAGTCAGTACTTGAAGGAGAAGGAGCAGATCTAGGGTTTAGGGTTAGAATGTGTGTCCCTTCTCTCAGCTGAGTGTCCCTTTCTCTCAGCTGAAAGTACCTTTTTATAGTGTTGGGATGACTTGCTCTCCAAGTACGATCGTGAGAGTCACGCATGGTAACCGCTTAGCTGACGTCATGGTGACTCTTCCAGACGAGTGGGTTACAGGCACATGCCTCCCATGGAAGAATGACACATGTCACAATTTGCTTGGTTGTCTTCACCACCATAATCACAAACGGTTTCCATCACATGGGTTGTTACAACCATATGAGCTGTCAATACCGAGCCCGAGGTATGCACCTTTCGGACGCATCACCTGTCGACCATAATGCCATGGTCTCGATACCTAAGCTGATTTAGGCGGAGCACACTTTCCAGCCGAGGGGTGCTATACCGTACCCTTTGGTCTGTATCAGCACAAAGGGAAATACGAGCGGATCTTTCGTTTATAGTGACTGTTCGGTCCCTCCACTAGTGACCTCTCGGTCAACTTACAAGGAGGTGTCCAGACTAGACACAGACGCGAAGCGATGGGTCAGGGGTGAGGGTCTGGTACTATACCGAGCCCCTACAATTGGATTTCCCTTCGCCCCATCTCAATATATCCATTGTCGAGTTTCTTCATTTTTTGAATGATTTTTCCATTTTAAAAAAAAAACCTTAAAGTTAACAAATTACAAATTAATCTCTAAAGTTGGATAAATTTATTTAAATAAAAAAACCACCCCTAACGTTTCATAAATTAAACATTAACACCTATAATACCTATGATATACTAAATAATTTTTCCTTTTAAAAAAGACCCTTAAAGTTAACAAATTACAAATTAATCTCTAAAGTTGGCTAAATTACAAATTTATCCCTACAGTTATTCAAACACAAAAATCACCCCTTATGTTTCATAAATTGCACATTAACCCCTATGATTTACCCTATCCTTAGAAAAATTACAAATTTATCCCCAGGACTCTAATAAATTACATAGCTATCCTTAGATTCTAATAGACCCTATAATTTAGCAGAACTATAATTTGTAACCAATAATTTACCCAAATGTGCTATATGCGTATCCTCATGTATTGTATGTGCTTCAGAGGAAGCGTCTTATGCACCTCTTCATGTGTTGTATGTGCAGCCTCATGTAGTATATGTGCATCCGAGGAATGTGATGTATTTACATCCTTAAGGAGGGTGGATCCTATGCCGGTCATAGTTTGGTAGTTAAGATAGGGGGATGTTCATTGTGGTTGAAATTCTAGAATTTTCTTAGGACAATAGTTACTAAAGAAACAAAATTCGTGTACTTCATTTTTATATTTCAATTCTTTCAAATGACTATTATTTGCAAAGGTAAGTGTTAAAGGGGAGAAGTCTATCTTCTGATTGTCATTTACTTATGGTACTTGTTATCTTGACATTTTATGTCAAGTGCCGAAGACTGAATGGAAGATCAACATTTCCAGATTGCGGACACAGTTGTTGAGGAAGAGCCCTTTGAAGGCTGAAACCGTTAGGCGTTCCTTTTAATAAAATTTCAATTTCTAGTCATGTAATTATATTTTTTGAAATTAAGTGTTTCAATTATCACCAACGGCATACTCAAAATTGAATAACCAAAAGTTGTCACATCATCTTTTGATGATCCATTTAGATGTTGGCCAAAGTTAATAACATAGAGGTCCGCAATGGCATAATAGTTTTTGAATAGGAAATAGTTTTTCATAAAAGAAAAGTTATTTAAAAAAACAACGTTTTTTAGTCAAAACAGTTTTCTTATTGTCAAGAACTAAAAAAAAACAATTTTCAAAATAATAGTTTTTGAATAGGAAATAGTTTTTCATAAAAGAAAAGTTTTCAAAATAACAGTAGTCGAAAAAAATAGTTTTTGAAAAAAAAAAAATTTATATAACTTTTTGAAAACATTGTTGAAAATGGGAGGGAGAAAATAGAGAGAAGGTTTTCGTGTAATAATGGGTGTATTTAATTGAGGTGTCCATTAAATTTGGTTATTTTGAAAAGATTTGTAACTTTGAGTATGCAAAGGCTAAAATTGTCCACTCGTTGTGATGCTGTATTTTCTACTCCCTTTAATATGTTGTACTTGATTTATTTGAGTTAATGAAATTCCTTTTTCGCTGTGAAAAAAAGGCTAAAATTTTGTTAGATTATTCTTCCATTGTGAGCACTTTTTGGGCCACACATTGCTAACTTTAGTAACATTTTGGTTTTGAGTATGCCATTGGGGATAACCTAATCAGACACATGTTGCTAAATAATTTGATTATGTCTTAGTTAATTATTTTATATCTGAAAAAGATTTAATTAATGTCTCAAAAAATTGAGCGTTCCAAAATTAATATGCTTTTTTACTCCTAGTTATAACCCAACAGATATAAACTTCACACTTATTAGAAATTGCACAATGTGCTATGCAGGGGGCACGAAAACATTTTCAATGAAAGACAAATTTTGGGTTTACTTATATATGAAGTCGTCCTTAAGGTCCGCTTCATAAGAATGGAAATGATATTCGAGTGGAGTAATAAATAGCAGCAGTATAATATGACTTTAAGTTAGCAATAGCAACTGTATTTCTGGACATACATAAAAATGCAAGTGAAATACGATGTATTGGTGTGGAAATTAGAAATCTTTCCTTCATCTATCGTTTCAAGCTTGGAATTCAGATGAAGTCTAGTGGTGCCAAAGTGGCTTGGGATGATGTTTGCTCTCCTAAAAAGGAAGGAGGGTTGGGTTTTAGAGTCCTTAAAGACTGGAACAAGGCTTCTATGGCAAAGCACTTATGGGCTATTGCCTTGAAAGCTGATCCTATGTGGGTAAAGTGGATTCACACCTACATAATCCGGAACCATTGTCTTTGGAACATACCTATTCCTGCTTCTGCTTCTTGGACAGTCCGAAAATTGTTGAAGATGCGATCTCTTGTTCACCCGTGGATAACTAATGTGGAAGGAAATGGTAGAATTACTTTCCTATGGTTGGATAACTGGCACCCACTTGGTCCACTATTTGCTAAGTTTGGGTCCAGAATTGTCTATAACCTAGGAAGAAATCTTAATGCAAAAGTTGATACAATAATTGCTGATCACTCTTGGCAATGGCCAAGAGGCAGGAATGCCGTTACAAAGGAAATATTGAGGGCCACCCCTGCCAATCTAGTCCCTCATCCACTTCAAGAGGACTCGGTTATCTGGAATCTCACCTTTGATCACAAGTTCTCTATTAATTCTGCCTGGAATGCCATTCGAAGATATCAACCCCGGGTTACATGGTCCCGAATTATTTGGTTTAAGCACGCTGTCCCTCGTTGGTCCATCATTCAATGGATGGCAAATCGGGGGAGGCTTGCTACGAAAGATAGGCTCCTTAAGTGGGGTATGGCAATGAATGCTCAATGTGTTTTGTGTACTACTGCAGTAGAAACTCATGAGCATCTCTTCTTTCAGTGCTTTTTCTCTTCTCAACTTTGGAAGTGTTTGCAAGGTGACCTCAAGCCTCAATGCCCCTTCAATGCGCTGCCCCAAATAATGGATTGGATGGTCCAGGTTAACACGGGCTCTCAATTTCCTTGCTTGTTGTCAAAGATTGCTTTTGCTGCTCTCCTTTACCATGTTTGGGGAGAAAGAAACTGCCGGATTTTTAGGGGCCATGGGTGTACTGTGCAGCAGTTGGTAACCAAGGTGAGGTCCGATATTCGCGCTTGTGTAAGCTCGTGGAGGAGAGTTACGAAGTCAACTGCTAATGTAACTTTATGCTCCTTGTGGAATATTCCAGTTAGGGTCTTTGACTGTGTGTAAAAGGTGGGTTGTTAGGATTGTTGTGGTGTTTTGTTGCTTGATGTGTTAGGCTCAAGCTTGGTTTGTTGTGATTTCTGTTGGTGCTTTGGTTTTCTGGGGTATGCCCCTTAGCTGTGCAATGTGTTTTTCCTAATAAATCTTCAATTACCCAAAAAAAAAAGTAAATCTAAAAAAAGTAGGCAAATGTTTATTATGCTCCTTACCTAGTTGCTTCTATATTTCATTTCCTCTTCTCAATTGAAAGTTTTAATTACCTTACAAAATTCACACTTTTATTAGACATCCAACAAGGATTTCTTTATGTTGTGATTAAATGCAATTACTGTGGTCAACTATTAGTCGGATTGCGTGAATAATAAAGAGAGTTCTAGTGAGGTACTTGTGAGATGACAAGTTATGGGGGCTTGATTGTCATGAAAAAAAAAGGGTTTAAAAAAGGTGTGGACATCCCACGGGAAATGCCCACGATTGTCGAAAACGGTTTTGGAGTTGCCACCCGGGTTTAAGGATCGAACCCGAGAAACCGGTTGAAAAATGACTCATTTGCCCAATGTTTAGAAAAAGGTTTCACCGGTCTCTCGAAACCATGATTTTTCGGGTTCGGGGGTTTGGTTATGAGAGGGAAAGGTTTTTAAGGCACCCCTCTCGCCCGGTCAGTGAACCGGCCTCTACTCAATGCTTTGTGGGTTTTACGAAAATATTTGAAGTTTAACCAAGAACATGTAAAATGGGATATAGGAATGGGGAAGACAAATAATTGACATACACTGATACACAGTGGAAGAGGCTACGGTGGATGCTTGTGTTGTGTATTTATGATGATGAAGACGATATGCAAATGTGGACTAATAGACACGCTAATAATCAACAAGAATAAACCTGCTTAGAACATAACAATAATGTAACCCAAATAACTAAATGGACTGATCATAAACTAAAAAGTCAGTGTGTCCCATGCATTGGGCTTGAGCGCTCCCAGCAGACATCTTTTTTATTCTGGCTTGTGAAAAAGCATGACTAAGACCTCTCACAACTTATGAAAATTGATTTTTGATGATGGTTTGAGATTAAATATCAACTTGAAACTTAAACATGCTTAAAAGATAAATTTGCGAAACTTTTTCTTTCAAAAGCGATCTTGAAAGTAAAAAATAAGAGTTGAGAGTGAGATGCCAGACTGATATAACACGATGAATGTACCCACACACCTAAGGACATCTTGAACTAATGATAAAAGATCAAAACAAATCAAACCAAGAAACTGCTCAGAAGGTGTCTTGAGCGCTCAAGGGGGTCTTGAGCGCTCAAGCCCTCTCCTGTCTTGTGAATTTTGACAGCTTCATTGCACTTCTTTGGTATATTTATAAGTTTAATGACGTCTGATCATTCCATATTCGCTTAAAAATCATCTGTTTTCTCCTTTTTCCTTTCAAAACAAGTTACTTCATTCCATTTTAAACAAATATCACTTCATAAAACCCTTTGATGATCATTTTAAGAAGATCAAGAAAGGATGCGCAAGCTTTGAATGATGGAAGGTATCACAAACAGGCTTTATGAAGAGATGAAATCATGTTAGAAATGATCTATGTACACAACTCTTGAAACTGTCAAATGTGGTCTTGAGCACTCAGAGGGAGGCTGAGCGCTCAAGGCATGATCGCAATGCAAAATTCCAAAATATTTTTCTGGTATTTATGACCTTGTAGGTTCACAACAAGTGTAAAGAAATTTTGTGAAGCCACTGGTCTCCCTCAGAGGGACCAAAACAGGGATTGATGCTTGTTTTTCTACCTTTTGGACTTGAACTTAAGGTTTTTGTTGGTTAAAGACTTAGGGGTGTATTTATAGACCAAAAACAGTGGGTTTTTAATGGTATTCAAGATGTTTTAGGACTGACTTTGGTTGTATTTTGAAGCAAGGGTAGTATTTGGAGCTTAAAGATAGATTTTTTATTTGATTGAGTGGGTTTTTGGTAGTGAAAAGGGGTATGGATGAAAATTTTATCAAGGTTGAACTTTGTTAGAGTTTTAAAGAAAGGATGGGAGTGGTTTTGCTGGTTTTGGGAGTGAGAAAATGATAGTAGTCTGAAATGGGAGAGATGAGGGAGGTTATATAGAGAGAGGAATGGACCAAAGTGGAGGGAAAATGGGTTCAATTTGAATTGGCCTTAAGGTGTGATTAGGGAAGGGGTTTGGGAGTGATTTAGGGTAGCCTATGACCCCTATTAGACGTGCAGAAGCATAGGTTAGACGCTTCTCCACCAGAAATCTCATGATTAGATTTTCTGCAAAAAGTTGTCTGGTGCAGGGGTTGAGCACTCAACAGTGGCTTGAGCGCTCAAGGTGGTTGACAAAGGGGGTTGAGCGCTCAAGGGGATCTTGAGTGCTAAGGGGGTTTGATGCAGGTTCATGGTTTGGTTTGGCTTTGATGTTTTGAGGTTGGTTAGGTGAATTTGGTTGGTTTAAGGTGATGCTTGGGGAATTTATCATGTTCATTTATAATTATTGGTTTGTAGACTGTTTATTTGATTGAAGATTTATGTTTTGATTATCTTTATTTTTAATCGTCGTGGGAAAATATTTTAAAAAAATCGTCAATAAAGCCATCTCGATCATTCTAAAGACTTTTCAATGTCAAGGTAAATCATACTCTAAAAGTTTTGTCTAAGATTGTGTGCTCATTTTTTGATTTTTCTAATAAAATTAAAAAGTATGCATTATAAACCTCTAGTCCATAATGAATGTCTTAATTAGCAAGTGACTAAGAAAAATTTCACGATTATAGTTAATAAGGTTCCCCCACAGGGGTGAATTCCTAGATCCGTCCCTGAGCCCAGTGGAAAAGCTTAGTTTCTCTATCCAATATGTACACGGTTTACTCCTTGAGGAATTTCTTTCTCCTTCTCCATAACAATTTTTTTTCTCTCACAAACTCACAATTCCAAAGGGATATTTTTTTTATTGGTGCAAAAATATGATCAAAATCTAGTTTCAATCGAGACAACGGAACAAATCATGGAAAAAAACAAAATATGGAATAAGTAAAGATCATTTTGAAGTTAGTTTTACTTTTATTTTTTGAAAACACAGGGCCCCGATTTTACAAGTTTGTCTTAGGATCCGAGAATCTCAGGCCCGGCTCTGATTCCCGTTCTTCCCTAAGCTCTTTTGGATGGTGAGAAAGGGAGAGATTAGAAAAGGGAGCCCTTTCTCACCAAATCTCACCATTTTTGGCGAGTTTGGCTGAGAAAAAAAGGACCAATCAAAACATTTTATTTTTGTATTTTTCTCTCCAATTCTCACCAAATTACTCAATCCGAATGAGTGATTTGGCTAGAAACCATACCCCTTTCTTTCCTTTTCTCACGAAATCTCTCCATCCAAAAGCATTGTTATTAGGGCTCCAACAAGAGAGAGAGAGAGAGAGAGAGGGATTTCTTACTCCCAAAGTTTTTTTTTTTTTTTTTGCTGGAAATTTGTTGGGCTTCAACAAGAGTTGGGCTATGTTTGGAGACCCTAGAATGAGTTGGGCTAAAAAAAATTGAAGTGGGCTAAAATTTTACGTATAGTATTATTTTCTTTTTTCTTTTACATTTTTTGAACGTCAACCCAGTACAGCCCAAGGCTTCTTCCACCCTTGTTGGAGATCAAACAAGCCAATCTTTAAGGCTCCGTTTGTTTCGACGTAAAATATTTTACATGTAAAATTACTTTCGTGCAAAATAATTACGGGACTTTTGTTTTTGTCTGTTTGGTACACTTTTAAAATTATAGTTCTGAACCCAAAAAAACTTCCTCATGGAGTCAGTACATAGGAAACTCCGCTCTTCTGCCTCACGAAATTCCGAAGTACTATGGCAAATTTCAGATCATGTGTATGGAGATACAATTCGTTGGAGAGAGAAAAGGTAGAGAGGGATAGAATTTGTGTTCTCTAATAAATTGAGACAACTGGTCGTTGAGTTGAAGAGAGAGAGAGAGTAAAAATGAGTAATGCATCGTAGAGAGAGATTGAAATGATGAGTTAATTCCAGGTGGCTTGCACACATGGTGATGTCTCGCAGTGCGGGATCAAAGACTGTAAAATGATTTCCCGAGATTAAAGCCGTAAGTCATTTTACATCCATTTGCCGCAAAATGTTTTCCGTTAAAAACATTTTCCCCAATTTTTGTTCAACCAAACACTGAAAATTCAGAAAACATTCTTGGGGAAAATGTTTTCAGCCCAAACAAACAGAGCCTAAGAACAAAACAAATACGTAAGAGAATATTGGCAACCAAGGCAATATACAAATCTTCAATAATGAAATCAGAATTCGAACTTAATTTACTTCTACTCTTATTTATAACCCAATAGATGTAAACATCACACTTTTGTTAGAAATGCAATAAAGATTCAGTTAAGGAACAAGCGGTGCTCCTATTCTATATATGCACGGGGGGGCACTGAAACATGTTCAATGAAAAAAATTTGGGTTGACTTACATATGGAGTCTGTCTCTTTGATTAGAGTGAAAATAATAGTAATAAAAAAGATAAAATAATACTCCGTCCGGATTTGTTGGTCCACAAACATACTTTTTCAAGTCCGAAAATATTTGTCCATTTTGAAAAGTTAAAGGCTAAAGTAGGGAAAAATTACACAAAAAGTAGTGGACAAAAAGTAATGGAAAAAAAGTTGGAAGCCCCAAAACGGACCAACAAATCCAGACGGAGGGAGTAGTATATAGTAGCGGTTTATATATGACTTTAAGAGCATAATCCACAAAATTGACTTATTGCGATTTACGAGACATGTCATTCTTTCACAATACCAATTCAAAAAGCCAACTTAAGCCAATTTTACTGACTTATACATTGTCAATAAGTCAGTTTGTGAAACACCCCCTATTTGTGGACAATTATAGAAAATACAAGTGAAATACGATATTAATAGTGGAAATAAAAAAACGTAGTAATTCTTTTCTTCTTCTATCGTCTCAATCTTTGGAGAATTAAAATAAATCTAAGAAATATAGGTAAAGAATTTATTGTACTCCTTACTTGGTTGCTTCTGTCTTCTATTTCCTTTTTACATTCATAGTGGAAACAAAAAACGTAGTAATTCTTTCCTTCTTCTATCGTCTAAATCTTTGGAGAATTAAAACAAATCTAAGAAATATAGGTAAAGAATTTATTATACTCCTTACTTGGTTGCTTCTGTCTTCCATTTCCTCTTTACATTCATTTGAAAGTTCTAGTTACCTTAATTATAAAACGTCACACTTTTACTAGAAATCCAACAAGGATTTAGTCAAGTTGTTACTAAAGGCAATTAATATCGTGGACTGTTACTCAAATTGCATGAATAAGGAAGAGATTTTCAATTAAGAGGTCCAAATTGTGGGGAAATGTATACAAAGGGAAAAAAAACGAAAAGTTATAATTATTTTCTTCATGTGCAATTCCCATAAATGGGTGAAATTGAAATTTATGGTGTTTTGGAATTTAAAATAGAAACATAATAATTCTTCCATTTATTTATTGTTTCTACCATATGACAATTGAAAAATAAAATCTGAAAAAAATAGGTAAAATAGTTATTATGCATATTACCTGACTCTTTAATATTTCGTTTCCTCTTTTCAAGTTCTGAATATCTTTAAATTTTATGCTTTGTTAGAAAATCCAACGAGGATTTAGTTAAAAGGAGTTAATGTAATTGATTACCATTCAAATTGCAAGAATATGGAAGAGATTTCATTTTGAAGGTGAATCCATACCTATTTCTTGTACTTTAGTATTTCATTTTTCCTTTTCCTCATTTATGTCAAATTAAGGGAAACAATTATGCTTTCTAGATTTATTTCCTTTCTGGATAATATATATATATATATATATAAGAAAATAATCCATTGAGGGATCCATCATGGAAATTCCATGTGGACCTCATGGATCGGGGTCGAATCTCGACAATCTGAACCACTCAATGTGTGTACAGTTTTTATCAAAAATTGCTCGGATCTTTCGGGTATTTTTTTTTTCCGCAATTCCCAGCGTAGGCCCTTAAAAACACATTTTAAAGATATTGAGCGGTTCTGATTGTCGAAATTTGGTCCGAAAACTTGAAAATGGGGGTCTTATAAGTTAGATTATCAGATTATGATTATTTTGGTTATTCACTTAAAAAACATAAAATAAATAAATTTGAGATGTGCATATTTTTGTACCTATTAAAAGTTCAGGCTATGTTAAATAAGTTGTAGAATAACTTGTTATGTAAAGGCACTATTCTCTAGAACACATAATCTAAATTTTTAAATTTTTTGCTTAAAAAATGCTAATAAATGGCGTTTGTTAACAATTGTGAATAATAGTTTATTTGGCTTCTAGCTTATTTGACTAAAAATGATAGATTATTTTAAGCTCCAATTTCAAGCTTTATTGGTTATTTTAAGTTTTTGAAATATTAATGGACAAATAATTGTAAAGTAACTTCTGAAGTACCAAAAAAAATAAAAAAGAATCCTAAAGTGAATAAATTATTCTCCCTTAAGTTTTAAAGGCGATTTAGACATTTAGTTAATAATTTAAAGCTTATTCAAGCAAATAGGTTACCATTTTTTACAACTTCTAAAAAGCTATAACAAACAATTTTACAACTTTTTAAAATTTTTTTAATCAAGTAATCTAAAAGGCCAACTTACATGTGCTAGCGAATGGGGCCTTTGTCTAGATTAATCTTAATCATTCTAAAAAAACACCCTGCGTTTTTCCATAAAACTTACTTTTACATTTTCCAACACGTAAAAAAGGCTATAAGTTTGAGCTTAAAATAATTTTATACTCCAATATATAGGCCAATAAGCTGGATAAGTGATTATTAATAATTAATAGCAAATAAAATTCATCAATATTTTTAAGAAAATAAACGTACACAATTATACTATAAGCGTACAACGAAAAGCCGCGGTCGCTCTATATATACCCGCTCACAAAACATATGCCGACATTGTTACATAAAGCAAAGCCGCCTCCTTTATAGGGTTTTGCCGATAGCCACGTCATGAACTCGTCAGATAACAACAACGATGGAGACGACGAAGAAGAGACGAAATCAAAGACAGAAACCATTCTGTTTTCAATTGTTTCAGTGATTTACCAAATTAAAGGTTTGCGACTTCTCTGATCTTAGATTTAGATTCTTTCATCTTAGTGTTTCAATGATGAGAGATAGACAATCAACAATTTTAACACGGTTCTAGTGGATTGTTTAAAGATAAGTTAAAAAAAGATTGAAGATATGTTTGAGAGGAAACGGGGTGGGTGCTGTGCACTTAGGTGCTATGCACCGTGCCGTGCACCCCTCGGCCGTCCGATTGTGTTTTGAACGGTGCGGATGTGGTTTGATTTTTTACTGATAAAAGTAAATCAAAATTAAATTAAAATTGCCGAATGCATCCAGGCCGTCCAAAACATGATCGGACGGCCGAGGAGTGCACAATACGGTGCGTAGCACCCAGGTGCACAGCACCCACCCCAAATCCTGTTTGAGAATATAAAATTGTTATGGTATTGTAGACCACAATAGGGCACACGAAGGCAATTTTGTAGATTTGCCATAGCACCCTCGTACAATTTATGTAATTAGTTACGTATATATGTTTATAAAGTGACACTAGATCTCATATGTAAGCTCAATATAAAAAAAAATTAAAAAAAAAAGGTGAAACGTATGGTAACTACTTCATAACTAGTATCTGTAAAATGTATCAGTCAAACGTACGTAGTATATTATTTTTGTTAGGACTTAAGACGTTCCATGACGAGTTGAGCCAGTCCCAAAAAAAGTTCATTATTAACCCCTAGTCCCAACTATAGACAACCATTACCAATGGCGGAATGAAGGATTTAGAAATTGCCACATCTCTTAATTGGTGGTAATATAGCTGCATTAGTGAAGAGTAAGGTTCGTAAAGTGCATAGTAAGGTATGTCGTCGATAGGATTAAGAGAGATTATTATAGCAAATGCAATAGTCGAGGTAGCGACTCAAGTCAAACAAAAAGTTAGTTATCATATATTATGTGATAGGTTAATTTGATCACGATAAACGATTGATAATGTCAGTTTTAGTAGTAAGTCAAAATGATGATTTTAGTGCGAAAACAAATAAAACAACGTTGGTATGTATAAATCAATCTCATTTTTTTGAAGAATTTTGATCTAAAGGCTATGATTGAACTAATTTTCAATCCAACGTCCATGAGCATCCTAGATATGCCAGCAAACATCCCACAAATCTAACTTCATTTTCTCTGGCCTCTCTATAAATTAGAGCTTCTGACTTCTGAGCAAATCAAATCTCTCTCTCTCTCTCTCTCTCTCTCTCTCTCTCTCTCTCTCTCTGAGCGCATTGTTTTTCTCCTCCACCAATGGAAGTACAACAAGAGACCAGAATCATGGAAGAGAGAAAAGAGCTGATGGTTTCACCCACAGGGAATGGAAAACCAACCCTTAGAATGGCCCATTTCTTGAACCCTTCCCTCTCCTCCATGGCCAACCCACTCCACACTCCCTCTCCACTTTCTCTCTCCTCGACCACTTCCGAAACCCAAACCCAGAAAAACCCACTAAATGTATCTTTCAAAGGCTGGCGAGACCCACAAAAGAATTGGAAAAATTGGGTCGATCATATGTGTTCTCTGCACAAATCCGTGCGGGAGAAAGCTGGAATCTATGAAGCTATCATGGGTTCGGTTTACACAATTAGGAAAGACTGCGAATTGGTGATTAAAGTTGCGCAGAAATGGTGTCCGGAGACCAAATCATTCGTGTTTGATTTTGGCGAAGCGACTATAACTCTTGAAGATATGATCACATTGGGAGGTTACTCTGTTATGGATGACTCTGTTTTGAGTCCTCTTCCAAGTGGTAAGAAACTTTTTTTTTTTAAATGATTGGTTTTGTGTGGGAAGGATGAAATGAATTTTGCCGCTTCGAGTCTGTACAGTGATTGATTTTGACCCTCCCAAATTAGTACTATCAAAATTAATTTGGGGAGTGCCAAAATCGCATCCCGGAAATATATATATATATATATATATAAATTAGTACTACTCGTACTTATCATGGTCTCAGTTGATGATCGGAATCATTGATTTTGTATACTAAGATATGTAAATCATATGTACAGCAATTAAGTTGATCGGGTATGATTTAGAACCTCTACAAATCATATTTGTTTCGAGAGAAATAGACCGTCAAATTCTGAACACAACCGTAGGAGAGGAGTTCTGTAGAATAGATATGTTGTTTTAAAATGTTACCTTGTGAAATTTATTATTATTTTTTTTTGAACTCGAAAAAAAGGGTGCTTTTGTGGGGACTTCACTGCACCCTGAGGCCTTGGTCCCGGGATCACCGGTTGACGGCCAGATTTAACCCAACCCATAGGAAAGGACCCACCACCAGGGCACCAGTGGAGTGCATCACATCCCCCAGTAGAGCCCAGGAACAGTTCTTTAACTCTTTCAAGAGTAGAACCTGGGTCAAAGCTAGGGAAGGTGGATGCCTCCACCACTGGGCCACCATCCCCGGTGGTACCTTGTGAAATTATGAGAGTATGTTTGTAGAATTACATTATATGAATATTCATTATAAGGCATCTTTAGAATGATAATCGTTCTTGCTTATCATAAGTGAACTTATCCGATGGCAAGCTGCCATTTTTATACAATAAGCGCGGGGCGTGTGATATGCACTTGCTCGATACCTGCCGCCACATATTATCTAAAAAGGTAATTTCAATTAAAATATTGCGTAAAAAATTCTGTTATACAAATTACTAGTACTATTTTTGTCATAAAAATTACTATTTTTTTTTATTAATAAGGTCGATTTTCTCAATGAACATCCATGGCCTTCATCATTTTTATTATTTTTATTTTTATTTTGAACTCCCATGGCCTTCATCATTTGTTATCACACTTTTATTACTCATTATTCATTAACATGACAAATATTATAAGAGTTCCAATTTCTCCATTACTAATGTCAGTCGCCTCTAAGTCTTTATTTTGCATCTATATTATAAATTTGGTTCTCACAAGTTCGGATTCATTGTTTAGTTTATTAATCTCCTTCAGTACCAATATTGATCGGTTCCATCGATTCTTTATAGTGACTATCAATTTCTATTTCCAAGATCCAATTTTGTTATCCTTCATTTCATACTCTAAAGCTTGATTATTTGCTAACTGTGGTGGGTTCGAGTTTTGTCATACTCATATAATTCTAGGTTTTAAATTTATTTACGTGGGTCCCTCATATATTGTCTTATTTAATGAGGAAAAGAGGCATAACAATATTACGGGTTCCACAAAACTTAATCATTTATAAATTAAATAAATGTGGTCCAGTTTCCATATGGAAAGAGGAGTAAGAACTTACCGGCATTGAAGTCGATTTTTGGATAGGTAATTAGGTATTGAAGCAATTTTAAGCTTTAGCATTTTTAGTGTAAATTCTCTTGAAAAGATCAATTAAAATGTTCACATAAAAGTTATAGTACCGCGTAAAGTATCATTTCCTTCTGAGAATTTTTTTCACCACTGTACCCACTACGAGCCCCACGATATTAAATTTTTGGGTCCGCCATTAGTTTTGTACTACTATATTCTTTTTTAAAAGTTCGAGTTAATATTCTCTTAATAACTCTATCCCTCCTCACTTTTTAGGCAACGTTTTCTTATTTAATTGTTGGATTTTATCATCAAATAAGAAAAAAGGCCTCAATATTATAATATGATATGATTCACATTATTGTGATCGTTACGGTTGTGATTGTATTTTCGTTCATTGTATCATGGCTTGTACTATATATATGAGCCATCTCCTTTGTTCAAAATATACAATTCAATACTATACTCTGCTCTCTCATTTTGTAACACTTTCATTTCTTATAAATTTATACTATCTCAATAAACAGGCAGAGCATCGGAAGAAATTAGAGAAGAATTGCTTCGAGCGCGATTAGAACTTGTAAGGACAAGTGCTAGAAGGGCCAATCAAGGTGCATGGATGAACAAATTCATGAATAATGGCAATAAAATCGAGCACGAGGCTTTTCTCTCTCTCTGGTTGTCAAGGTTTGTCTTTCCTTCAGCTGCTCCATATGATTCCATTGGAGAGAGGGTACTTCCCATTGCTATACTTCTAGCCAAAGGTACGAAAATCGCACTTGCACCGGCTGTACTGGCTAGCATTTATAGAAACTTGAGCATGCTAAGAGAGGAAAACCAAAATGATGCGTCTGCATTAACTATTTGGGCACCTTTCCAACTAATTCAGGTTTGGATTTGGGAGAGATTCCCGGCATTGGGACCGAATCCAAATAGCTGGAAATATGGTGAGCCGAGGTTGGCTCGTTGGCACATGGTGAAGAAACCAAACTTGGAAGATATAGAGTTTTCTGTGGCAACGAATGAAAAATGTTTCCTGTGGCGCCCTTGCATCCTGGCGGGGACTAATCAGTTGATTCATTATAAGCTGTATGGTGAAACGGAAAAATGGGTCTTGGTTAGTCCCCGTTTGGTTGAAGTAGTGGAAACATTTGCCCGGTGCGTGAGGGTTGCTGAACTGGTTGGATTCAATTGTATAGAGCAATACTTCCCACATCGCGTTTCAAGGCAATTTGGAATGGATCAAGACATTCCAGGAAAGGTTGTTTTTCATTCCAACGGAAATCATGAAATTGCCTGGGAAAATTACAGTAGGCCTATTTTGGATGCGAAACTGCATATTCCATCACGATGGTTCAAGTCGCATGTCACCACCCGATACTTGGAGTGGTGGACAAAATCAGACGAAACTAGGGGTATTGTAATAAAGGAAAATGATTATGATGCCAATTTCCCTCCCGGATTTCCTCCCAAAGGCGTTGGGAAAATGGCAAATATGTTTCCTTCCATTCCTCCCGGCTTTCCTTCCCAACCGACTATCAAAACGGAAGATGAGGCTCCTTCTGACTTTCCTTCCATTCCTCCCAACTTTCCTCCCAGAATTGCTAGTAATTCTGTGAACAACGAGTCCCCTGCCACTCCTTCCTCCTCCATTGGGATGAAAAAAAGGGATTCTGTTGCAAGTATTGATACACTACCACTAATTGATTCTTCCAAGAAAATGAAGGGTAAGTAAATGAGAGATCCACCTTCTTCAGAGAACTCCAATCGATCGATTTGATGATGATACCCGAGAAGAAGATTGTGGGCGACGAAGCGACTTTAGGAGCATCCCGGACTGCAGCGAAAATGATATTTTTGGACCTTGGTGTGCAATTTCGGCCATAGGGTCCGACCTTATTTATATTGCAGTTAGCATGTAATTAGGGTTATCAGTTTTTAGAGAAAAACAGAGAGGCGAGAGAAAACGCATCTCAAAGAGATTGCGAGAAGACTTGTACTCTTGATCGATTTCATAGTGGACTGGTGTGTCTCCCGTGGTTTTTCCTCGCGTTGAGATTTTCCACTTATATCTTGTCTCGCTTTTCTTTCCTGTTTTTCATTTTGCACGATTGTTTATATTCGTTCTGTGATTCATTGTTCCCAAGATCCGTAGGGGTGTTGTGGGGTTTCAAAATCCTAACATACATCCCAAATATGTACTTATTTTTACAAAATGTCAAATTACATCAACGTGTATGATAACAATTGTATCCTCGAAGACTACGAAATATTTACCTTAACCCAATTTGTGTATCTTCATAGGAAGACGACACAAAATTAGTAATATTGCCTTATCCCCTGTAAAAATTCTTTGTTGCCTTTATCAATACTGTTTTCTTGTTCATACATTGGCAAAAAACAGTGTTCTCGTCATTCCAATGGATAGGCATCATTCTAGAATCATTAAAACTTTTCTAGGCGTCTTATGCAACTTAAATTCATATCTTCTGCCATATTTTAAGATTTACAATGTTAACAAAATTCATTTCTCGTTCTCTAAACATGATTTTGACCCCGATAACTAAAAAACCTGACTCCGCCTCTGTATATATTTACATCTAAAATCTAATTGTCACGGAGAGAATGGAGGGAATTAGTCAAGATGAGCATAAGCTGGTCCAGACGCCCCTAACTGTCCAACCCAAGAAAAATCTCTCTCTCTAAATCTAGATGTGGCTCTTAGCCAATCTGGTTGTACCACTTGAAAGTAGGTCTGGAGTTCGAGTCTATGGAAAAACTTGGAATCCCCTTTAATTATTAACCTAATAAAAACCCCTCTAACACCACTAATGTATACCGTCTGGAAAAAAAACAAAAGAGCAAATCTTTAGATGTGTCATGCATGTGTTCCGGTCCAATTGACACCTCTATTTTTAACGGTGAATTAATCTAGGGTAATGATTTTTACATTTCACTTTCTTGTAAATGGACTTCAAAATCTGTCTAGTAGTGTGCAAAATGGAGTAAGAAAATCATGGGACAGGGGTGTTGTGCACCCGTTATGGGACCCACCCCGAGTCCCGTTACTTAATTTGAACCGTTCAATTTGTTTTGATCGAAAATCGGTAACTATATATGCTTTCAAAATGCATTTTACAATTAAAGAAACAGATGTTTGGTGATTTCTTTTTTTACAAAACTATAAGTTAAATGCTCACCAATCATAGTTCCGACGTCTGATGGCCTACGTACTCGGTGAGACGAACAAAATAAACGGTTCATTTCGAATAATAGGACCAGGGGAGGGTCGCATAACTGATGCACATCACACCCCCTTGTCCTGAAAATCAAGGGTATCTTATGATTGTATATCTTAACGCTCCATGATTCATGGGCTATGAGGAGAAATCCATCACTCCAGATCAAAGAAGTAAGCTCATCACATCATCTCAGCAAGCTCTATTTTTACTGTCACAAATATTGTTATTATTGCTATTACAAGAGGGATTTGATCAGACAAGCATGAGAGAGCAATGCTGAAATAGCCTTTTACGAAAGTTCACCCAAGGCTGTGTTTCGATCTTGGATTCGTGGTGGGGAAAATGGTGTAGGATAGACCTCAAGCATATTTAAGAATTGTTTCCCTCACCTTTTCTCTTCCCATCACAAATCCATGTATCTAAGATGCAAGCGCAGGCATGGAGATTTCGAAACTGAAATTAGCTGATTCAGCTCTCATAGTTCATCCTGAAAGGAGAGAAAGGAATGTTAAAATTAGCGAAGACTTACATATGTTTAGTAGGGAAAACAGATTTGGAAATAAACAAAAGTACATGCAAATTGGAAATAAACAAAAGCAAAAGCACTGCAGAGGCTCGAGCAGTTATCAAAATATTAGAAATACAGTAAAAGAGCTCCTATACAGTTTTTTCACCCACCTATGGGTTTTTTTCCCTGTTTCTTTTTTTTTTTTTCAGTCTGTGTCTGGATCAAAGATTTGAATAAAGGATTTTGGTGGCTGTCAAATCTTCAGTTTTTCTATTTCCTTTTCCTTACCAAATTCTTCTTGTTGCAAATACGACCTTTATTAGTATCATTGTAGCTCCTCTATGGTTCTCGTAGGCCATTTAAAAAATAAGAGAGAGAGAGAGAGAGAGAGAGAGCATGCTTACATGGTAGTCATCCTCCAAGTAGTCATAGGGATCATGCTGAAAAGGAAAGTTTTCCAGTTAGAATCCTTGAACAGCAATAGAACGTTCTAGCAATAAATCATCATCATCGTCATTGTATTACATTAATAACGATAAAATGTTGAACATAAAGATATGGGGAACTTCACTGTTTCTACAAAGACATTGCTCGTAAAGCTCATTGGTTACGACATGGGCTTGGATTCGAGTATGCAAGCTGAGAAAGACTAAAAACCTTAAAAAGCCAAGCACGCGTACCAACGCAAAATATGTAAGGAAAAAAAGTGCTACATAACTTTTGGACTTTTTAAAGTAATTTTTAGTTTGCTCCTGGTGAATGATTAGCGCCATTGAACGTTTGCGCCAGAGTGAACTTAATCTACACAGTACAGACTACACTCCAAATCATGCAAAACGCATCACCCAACTACGCACACTCATTGACCAAGTAAGGATCCACATAATTTCCCATGCATGTATGTATAGGTGCAATGTTATGACATCTCTAATATACTGAGGGAGTGAGGGGGTTGTATCAAAAATGTAATTATTCCTTCTTGGTTAATCTCATGAAACTGAATGGCTATTGATAATGCCACCTAACAGATGAGCAGTCGCACAACTGAGGGACTACACAATTCTCTTGGAATAAACATTACGGATCCAGCCTTCTTGTTTAAGTTTAACCAAAGGACTCTGGATATGTTCACAATACGGAGCAAGGAACCGCCACCTATTCCATACCCATCTTTGTTTTTGGAAATTTTGCAACTATTCACTACCTAATGTGGATAAGAACTTGTTCATAACATCTCTCAAGAAAAAAAAAGCTCATTGTGTTAAGCGCTAAGCACATCAAAACCAAGTTCTTAATTGGCAAAACCAGAAACACCAGGCGGCAGTAAACCTTACATTATAACATTAAACTTCCAATATGATTCACTTTTGAATTTAACAGAACAGGTGGTTGTTCTAGTCTTTGTTTGAATAAAAGAAAGTGGAACCGAAGATTCCTGGAAAGGTAGAAGATTATTGGATGATAGTTAATACCCTTCTAGGACGCCTCCTGCCTTTCCTCCTTTCACTATCGTCTTTTGATTTCTTCCCCTCCTACAAAAATCATTATTTTAGTTTGTAGGAGAATATTTAGAAGGAACAATATGTCAAGCTGCAAAACATTAATTACCTCCTCTTCCCGAGCTCTTCTAATTTTCTCAGCTTCCTCAAAGGCATCTTTTTCAATCTGGCAATTCACAATTGGGGGAAAAAAGAGAGAGGATATAAAAGGCTGTAAAGAGAATTCATATGGAGAGGATATAAAAAATATTTAGAAGGAACAAGGACGTGCAGTTGAACACGCAGCCATCAAAGACTCTAAAGTGCAATTCTCACCTCCCTATTCTTAGCCCACAAGTCTTCCACAACTTCCCTTGCATACTCTGGGTCATCACAAATAAGAATGTTGTCGTACACTGAACCAGCCTTTACCTGCAATGCAATAATAAAGCTTTAATAATTCCAGATAAAGCCAAAAAACAAAGAATTGAGAGCTGTGCTCGTACCAGAACATATAAATCTCAAACCAAATATGGAGATTTTTTCTTATTTGAAAACAAAATTGCGTTTCCGACAAAAAGGCATGAGCAAATTTGAAAAATTCCAGGAAATTGGCCTCACTGTCTCAACTTGAGGCCATCAAGTCTGGGTCCGCAGGTAAAGAAAGTAATATGATCGGCAGTGAAGCATAAAAAATTCACTTCTCAGCATGAATCCGAAAGTCTACAATAATAAACAGAATGAAGACTTACCTGCCAAACTTCAATGCCCACATACTTTATTGGTTTCATCACATAAAGGTCAGGATCATCCTCAAACTCTGTACAAAATGAACAAGTAGACTAATTAATATGAAGCTCAATAGAATCGATACAGGTCGTCGGTTTACAAGTTATTAGTAGCATTAATCCTCCAATAGTTTGTCATTATTTAGTTATAAAATTTGAAACTTCGACAAGACATTTAAGAAAGCAGAAATTATACTATTAAGGTGGAAAATTGCCACCCCAACCAGTAAGAAGTTTTCTGTAACAGTTTGCTACCTGGGTTGTCAATCCATGGAATCTTCCACTTGCCCTTATAGTTGGGGTTCTTGATTTTCTGAAGGACCATAAATCAAAAATTAGACACAACAATATATTGAATCTAGTGATTCTAGTCCATCTCTGTATCAGTAGCTTAAGCACCTTTCGCTTCCATGGTCCTTTATATGCTGGATTTGGGAGCTTCTTGGGTTTCCAGATCCCATCTTCTTCTTCATCCCAATCAGCAGGCTACACAAAAAAGCAGCATGATGATGTTGCACGTCATAAAAGGAGAAATAAAAACATTATCACCTCTTAATTACTTACCACTAGACCTGCACATGTCCTTACCGCATGCATAAGGAGAAAAACGAACGAGAAAAAATACAGCCGGAAAATCACCCGACAATCAAAATAAACAGAAGAAAGATGCGGCGACATTATTTATAGGTATAGAAGGTGTAGGAGAAAAAAGTTTATCCCTTAAATCTTCACCTCAGATAAGTAATACTTGGCATACCATCTAGACATACTGAATCAATAGTTTGGCTAAGCCTGCCTCCACTACTTGGGTTGAACTTCTAAAGTGACAAAGCATCGGAGAGAGAGAGAGAGAGAGAGAGAGAGAGAGACTAATTGCAGAAAGAAACGCTTGAGCAGTCAACATACCTTTTTAGCCTTTGGATCAGGGATCTCGGCCGGTATTGAATCATATCCCTGAAAAGTGACAGATAGAACCTAAAATGCAAAACCTTTTCGAAAAAAATTACAAGCCTATGAAGTATAATACCTCTGGTTTGACAGCATTAGGATCATCAATATACTCTCTATCATCCCAGTCTGCTGGCTGCAACAGTAGGGAAAGCAAGATATAATTCTGGTAGAATGACGATCCAAATACATATGGAGATTCCCTTCAATAAATAAAAATAAAACATGACAATATATATTTGGGAGCTCTAAATGCACAGAACACATCCCTCTTATCTCACATGGATCAGGAATGCTCACACAAGATGGGGAGCACTTGGACCAGATTGATGTGTATTTAGAACCCCCAGCACGTGATTTGTGCATAGACAAAAATCTAGAATTTCCATAAATGAGGTGAAACCTTTTTTGCTTTGACAGCTTTGATCTTTTGTGGAGGAAGGATATCCCAGTCTGTGTACAAGCTCCCAGTTTCTCTTTCTCGGTTATCAATCAGGATGCTGTAACTAGCATCAGGCCTCAAGATAAATGTGTAGAAATGTGTTAACTTGTCTGTTTCACATTGTATGTCCTTTTTGATAGGATAAGTCTGCCCCTGATAGGAAACTATAACATGGAGCTTCTTTGTTTGTGTGCCACATATGTCTGGTCCAAACATAAGACTGCAACAAAGGAAAATGAGCAGTGAGAGGTGCTATTCTAGATAGTCACAATTTTGAAATTTCAAATCAGGGGGAAAAAATTATACAACCAAACACTTGGGGGAAAAGTCCTCATGCAATGATAGGTAACTGAATTGTTCTTCATTAAAATTGAAGACTGACAAATGCCCAACAGCAACTACTAAAACCTTGGTTTTTCTTATCCTTTCCTTGCCATTGTAATGCCTTGGTTGTAGTTTATTGCTCAAAATAGTAGCGTGAAAGTTCAAATGAAAATTCCTATATTTTAGCATCAACATGAGCAGCCTCCGAGTTCCGCAAATAAAAGTTCAGAAATCTGCATTATATGTACTTTTACACCTATTCCTTTCAGCATCCTCCTTATATTGAATTATTTGCAAACATCATATATTGACAATTCGAATATTTGCTCACTACATTAACTAATAAAAGGTGAAACACACCCCCACCAAAAAAAAAAAAGGTAAAATACACCCCCACCCCAATACTCCTCAATTTAGGATTGTGCCAAAGCAAATCATTCAAGGCCTCATCCCAAAATCCCAAATATCTGCAAGTACATTAATATTTCTGGTAAATTCTGTTTCACTCCGATTCTTTGCCAGAACCTAAAAGATACTATTTCTCACTGAACTGCAAGTTATGGTGTGCTTTCTCCAAGTCATTTTAAGATTTGTGTGTTTTCCATCCTCTCCTGAGGTGTTGAACAATGGCATTGCAGCGGCATTGCAGCAACCAATAATGTCTACAACTTGAGCCCACATAAACTATTTCTCTAACACAATGTCATTCTGGCCCAACACAAGGTCATTAATATTTTTATTGAGCACGTGAAATATAATAATACTAATCGCAATGTCGTTTTGGCCCAATACAAGGTCATTAATGTCTTTTATTGAGCACATGAAATATAATAATACTAATCTATCAGAGCTGGAAAAGGTTTCCAGAAGGATGAATTTCCAAAGCCTGGAGTTTCACTTATTGATATTTGGCATCTAGATTGCCATACAAACACACACAACAAAATAATAACTGAGTTGATTGTGGACTAGGAAGCACATACATGCGACAAGTATTGAACACGTGAGTCCATGTGTTGGATATGAATCCTTTTAATCATTTTAACCAGACACGCAAGTCGATCAGTTGCACATTCATTATGTATGTCAGGGTCTTGTTGACAAAATTGGCAACAAAATGTGTTGATAATGAAGCAACATATAGAATACACTGCAGACAACAATGCATGTGACCTAGCACGGTGGCATGTGTTACTCGCCCGATGTTGTGGCTCAAGTTTGAATCATGGTAATTGTTAAAAGCATCTACCTCAAAATCAATTACCAATGATTGGAGAGGCCACCCAAGCTAATATACTAGTTTGGGTCCTTTGAGATGTGATAATTAATCAATGTGAAAGAGGAGGTGAATCTGGTTCTTATGATCTCTTCATCATGAAGAACGTAAGGTTAGGTTCTCCACTGATTGAAGAATTGGAGGTCCACCCCTCTCAAAATAGGTTCTTCCTCCGCTTTCTTCTAACTTCCACTATTGTTTCCAAAAGAATCAAGTCAGCTCTTACCCCTTAGCAACTCACCAATAACATGAGAAATGGTATTACAGTTTATGTATATAGAAGATAATACCAGTTATCTAAAAAAGGTCAAGAGGGCAGGATAAGAGAGAATATATCAACAGCGTCGACGTAATATTGATGGAGAATGTAAGAGGATATGCAATATATATTTTAAGGATGACGGTTACCCATCACAAACAAGCCCCTCAATAAATTAAATAGACAAGAATAAAACAAAAGTGATATACCTGTACGGAGTATCACCACCAAATTTCTTCTGATTGACATAACCAGAATGAAGCTTAATGTAACCACCACCACATTCAATGTCCTGCTCCAACTTTATAGAATACTGGACCACTAGAGTTCTGTCCCTGTTGCTAAACTCTGGTATCTTTGCAGATATTGCGTAATGCCTGGCGTCATTGTACGTCTGAATACCTACAAAATTTCCAGACATCAATTATAACTTGTTTAGTCATTTAGCAACTGTAATCTGCTACCTATGTAAACTGCAGTTATGTAAAGTCTCAACATTTAACACAACAGCATTATCTGAAAGAACTGATTACTGGAAAGCACTAGCGGAATGAGTAGAGTCCAAATGGATCAAACGTGATAAACTTGAAACTAATTCAATGGTTCCCAATCACTTCAAATAAAGTTAGCACTCTAGTTTGGGATTCTAATTCGCTCGGATTGTGCCTTCGTGGGTCTCCGCTTTCCAGCTAAGCAAGTGATAAAGGATTAAAGCAATGAAAACTATTTTTACAGTAGAAAGTTTTCCGTTCAGCCTAAGAAACGCAGCATGGATACAGACACACCATTTTTAGGAAAACAGAATCATTAAGAGTAAATAGTACTATAAAATTGCACCAAACCATGTATATAAGAGGAGTCATCAGAACATAAAATTTTACACACAACTCAAATTTTTTAACCAATCAATCAATTTGTTTTAACTACAATCACATAAACACCAATCAAATCAATATTCTTTTCTTTGTGAAGTTAACCACAGTTCACATGTGAGTGTGTTTGAATACAGAAAACCCAAGAATCGTCAACCAAACATAATAAATTACGTAATTGATCAAATGCCACCATTATAGCAACTGTTATCAAAACACAATTCTACGGATAAATCAAGTTTGACCAATCAATCAAATTGAAGTAACTCAAATCATCTTCTTTCCTACGTGAAGATGCAACACAGTTCAAAACTTGATAGAACTGAAAATATTACCTTTATCGTCAGGATCACCAGCCCATTTCCCCGCTGTGTGCTTGAAAGTACCCGCTTTTCCTTCACTCCTTTTCCAATCCGATAGAACCCAACGGCTCTTCCACCCATCTTTTAAACATAAATGCAATAAAAATGTATTTAGAAAAGCCACTTCATTTCAACCAAATAGTAACAAGTTGAGTCATGAATACTCTATATATACGTGTATCAATGGAGTAATATGCATAGACATATTGTACTAAATGAAGTTTAGTTTGGTTGCCAAGAAGTACAAATAAATTTCATTAAAAAAAACCCACTTCATTTCAACCAAAGGTTAACAAGTTGAATCATGAATACGCTCTATATAGGCAAATATAAATAGAGTAACACGTGTATAAATATTCAGAATCAATTGAAATTTATTTTGGTTGCCAAGAAGTACAAATTATTTCGTTAAAGAACCCAATTGATTTCAACAAAATTTTAACCAAATTGAGTCATGAATACTTCCTATATAGGCATATAAATAGAGTAACACGTATATATATTTTTAGGATGAATCGAAGTCTCGTTTGGTTGCCAAGAAACACAATTTAATTTCATTTTAAAACAAAAACAAACCCACTTCATTTTCAACTAAACGTTAATAAACTGAATCATGAATAGGCTCTATATTGGCATATCAATGTAGCGTAAACCTGCATAATATAATAAAATTGAAGCTCAGATGGGTTACCAAGATCTACAATTAAAAACTGAACTTTCGAATCATCCAATCTTCTCTCTTTTCTTCGGCAATCAACAGTTGCAATTGAAAATAATTACAAGCAAAAAGGCCCCAAAAAGCTTATATAAAAAAGAACTGGAAAGTGATTCAGTTCAGTTAATCACCATCATTTTCTCAGCAAACTAAACAGGTGGAAACTAGATAGAAGAACAGACTGACTTACCATCGAATCTCTCTTCGAAGAGAATCTCGCAGTATGCTGAATGAATGAGAAAGAAGGAATGGAGAGTTAGTAAGAGCAGAAGCGGGAGATTAAGCGGTTTGATCAACTGAAGCTCTGCCATTTCTGGCAGACAGAGAGATCAGTGGAGGAGAGTGAATGAGAAAGAGAATGGGGGGGACATTTTAATGTGCCCTCCTTGTTTGATTGTTCGTCTCTGTTGACTCCATATTTTCTGCGAAGACTTCAAAATTGTTTTGCAAAGAGAGAGTTAATTAGAAATCTTATACAAAAAATATCATTATGATTTCATCCTATAAGATTTGAATACTTATGATTCTATCCTGAAATTCAAATAAACCTCAAAATACCATTTCTCTCTCCTAATTTTCCTAATATTTCTCTCCTCACTTTCCTAATATTTCTCTCTCCTAATTTTCCTAATATTTCTCTCCCCTAATCTCTCTCTCTCTCTCTCTCTCTCTCTCTCTCTCTCTCTCTCTCTCTCTCTCTCTCTCTCTCTCTCTCTCTCTCTCTCTCCAGAGAAATGTATCTTTTTTCTAATCTTATAATTCTCTCCCTCCTAATCTTTTCACACCTAAAATCTCAATACAAAATTGAAAATAAATAATCATAAAAACATGGTAGATTAATGCACCACAAAAAAATCATAAAAAATTAAACATATTATAAAATAATGCACCATAAAATCACATGAAAAACATGGTTGAATTATTATCGTGTTACTTTGCCCAATCACCGAAGTGCCAAAGTCGTAAACCAGTAAACCATCTTTTATTGTATCAAATCACCCAATATGGAAAATTAATAAACCATGTTCACGTGTCATTTATTTCATACAGTTAACATGGTTTACTAATTTACGATTTTGATTGTACATATCAAATCACGAAAATGGTAAATCAGTAAACATTGTTCACTGTATGGAATAACCATCTCTCAAAGGCATGTGAACATGGTTTACTGATTTACCAATCTTACTATATCAAAGAAAAATACCAACCTTGAATTGGAAGGAACCACCATTGAATCTAGAAAAACAATACCGCCATTAACAAGTTCCGGAATTCACCACCACCATACAAAACAAATCAAAAGATTACAGTAATCAAACGAGATTGACCTTGATCGAGATTAAACGGTTACTCGTTGGGTTTTTCCATCGCCGTCGAGATCAATTGATTCCGAGTTCGGTGGCGGCGCACCTGGCTTAATTGTGATGGAGCTCTACGCCGACACTACTTCCCGCACCGCCGCGATGAACAACTGTGTAGATTGGCGGGGATGAGCGATTGTGGGACTTCGATGGTGGCGTTAATGGTGGACTTCGATGGGTTTATAAGATGGCAATGGAGTAAAAGAAGCCAAATTCGTTTATTAGTTTATTATCATCTTTGGTTAGAGACCAGTAGCATAAGTAAAACAAATAGGTGGGCAGCCGCCCATGCACAGAGAGAGGGAGAGATGAGAGAGAGTGTGAGTGATTTTAGGGAATATATAGTGAAAGTGAATCACATCCCACTGAAATAGGGATGTGATCAATGTAATCCCTTTAGTTTAGGAATTGTAACCGTATATAGATGTAAAATTCTTTATGAATATATTTTAGCCTATAAATAATTGGTAATGAATAAATTAATAAGGGCACAATGGTACGATTATCAATTTTCAGGATGGAATCATAAAGATTCAAATCCGACAGGATGAAATCATAATGGTAATTTTGATACGGGATGGCTAATTAAAATTCTCTTTTGCAAAATACGAAATGGAAAGAACTCTAAAATTGAGGTGGAAGTGGAATTTAAACACTTTAAACAGAGAGGAGTTTAAGGGGTGTCGGTGTGCGGTTTTGGTGTGTACATCTGAAACGTTGATCTCGATAATTAACGGCTCGGATTTTATCTTACCAATAAACAGCTTGAATTTGTAAATTATCGAGATAACATCAGAACCGTTGAAAATACATCCGATGATTCGGATATCAGCATGTCGCACACTAGAGTTCCATTTTCCGCTAAAAAAAGTGAAACAAACTTGAAAAAAATTTAGAGCAGATAACAACAACAACAATAATAAACTGTTTATTTCTGTTTGTTTGTCCATAGGAATTCTTTCTAGTTCTTTTCGTGATATTGTTATTTTACTAATTTCTTGACAAGATAAATAAATAATTCGTAAAAATTCAATTTGAGATTGATTAAAATTCAGAAAATGATCTAAATAAAATATTAAATGAAGACGAAGTATCACAAAAATCAATTATCATAGAAAAAGCGTTACCAGAAAATTTCGGAGGAAATGAACCGAAATGACTTGGAAAATTCGAACTACTTTCTGAATCGAAATTTTTTTAAGGGAACATAAATAAAAAATGGTACTAAAAAAGATGTAGTTTCTGATTTTTATTTTTTTTATATTTGAACCAAAAAATTTAATTTACTTTTTTGGTATTGTACATGTAATTTTCTTGAAAGACAGTGGCATTCTTTCAAATTTCGGAGGTCTTCTTAGAGTCGCCGTTTACTTGAAAAATTCGAACCGCTTTCTGAATTAACTCGACAGTGAGGAAATGAACCGAGAATATAAAGCATTGGGCCTTCAATTCAACAAATCAATGAAGTGTTGAGTGGCCACAAAGAGACGACTTGACGTCTGAGGTTGACTATCACAGCACCCTGGCCGTGAGTAAGGGGAATTGAATTGAAGCACAACTATCAGGGCCACTGGAAAGGGATTCGGATCCTCTACGAGGATTTCTCTGTGAGAATCTTGTGAGAGCTTTATTGTGAGCTTGACAACACATTAAAAAGGAGATCCAATAGCTTACATCTCCTTCCTTGTTTCTAAATCAAATTCTTCCACTATGATTATATTTTCACTAAAAAAATATATTAGGAAGATATTATCCAAACACTTTTACGTATTCCGTTTATAATCCAAAATTTATATTTTAATCAAGTACTTTTCAACATCCGTTTCGATAAATGCTTCGTTTTATCATATTTCTATCACCTAATCAATTGGATAATAATGTTTGATTTCATGATTGAAATTTTTTTAGTCAATAGAGGATCAATATGACGTCCCACAAAAAATAAAAACTGAGGATCAACGTCAACCACATAATATCACATATGAGATGAACAAACAAAACATAAATGAAAATCGGTTAGGGGGTGTTTGATTTGAGTCAATTACTATCATTTAGAGTTTGAACAAAATATATTATGAAGATATTATCCAAGTACTTTTACATATTCCATTTATAATTCAAGAATTTTTTCAGTGAAAATATAATCATAGTCGAAGAATTTTGATTTAGAAACAAGAAAGAGGGTTGCGAGCCATTGATTTCCTTTTTGATGCATTATCAAGCCCACAACAAAACCCTCACAAGATTCTCACAGAGAAATTCTCATAGAAACTTTATCAAAATTTCATTAATATGGAAAAAGACTGAGAAACAAAACAGTACCTTGTATGTATCTGCGATTTTTCTTTTCCTTTTTTAATAAGTTCAAATTACTGAGATTAGGACATCAAAAATAAGGGAGAACGAATTCCGGAAAACAAGCATTGAAATTTCTAAAAATAACTCTAGACTACAGTCAGCAGAAGATTCAGAACAATAGGGAAGGAGGTTTTTATTAAAATGACGACTTTCACAAGTCGTGAATCGATGACTTCATTCAAATGGGAGGTTGAAACTGAGTCAAAATCAGTCCCACTAATTTCCAATCTCTCGGGTGAAATGTGCACTGTTCCATCTTATATTCTCGTTGCTGCTTTAAGTTTTTTTTTCCTTTTCTGGAATGGATAGATAAGCCATTTGCAGGAAATAAAACAAGGAGGGGAATTGACAAATCAGTGGGAAAAGCGGCAAAGAATTCCGGAGTGATGACATGGTTTTTGGAAATCATCAATGTAAGAACCAAACTCCGGAGTTTATCCGTATTGGCAATTCCGTATGACAAAACATATATTTATATATAGTATAATTTTATTATTTAGAGTGTCTGTTTAGGTGTGGAAGGAAATCAATATGTAATTCTTTTTCCTGTGGTCTTTGTTTTGATTTAATTCAAGAAACTTGCTCAAGCAAAATACGAGCTACACATCAAGCAAGTGGGCTGCCTTCCGTAACATGCTCGAGCAACTTCGAACCTGCTCAAGCACATTTTGAAGCTTATAAATATAACATTGCCTAGGGTTTTTTTGTAGACAACTTGGCTAGCAATCATATTTTTCATCTCCAAACATCTATGGCGGCTAGGGTTTGTGAATCTCGAAGAACTTCAAAGATTGATTGATTCTTTAAGCCAAGTAATAATCATCTTCGACAGATCTTTACATCAACATCATCGTTCTTTGGGTTAAGCTCTTTCGTGGAGTTCGAAAGGCAAAGGGTAGGAAGGCTTCTGCGATTCAAGGCGTTGACGATCAAGATCACTGGGTACGGTGTACGTGTGACTCGGCAGGTGATACTTAGAACGTTGTGAGGATTTACTTCGTTTGGATAGGTATATCTGTAACTGCACAATGATTATAGTGATTTGATTCATTCCGTGGTTTTTTACCCATTTAGGAATTTCCACGTATATCTCTGTGTTGTGAGATTTTACTGCTTGCGTAGTTTTCTGCTAGTAGTATTAATTAGTGATTCGCATTCATACTGTTAGGGTTTTTACGGGTTTTTAAGAACCCATCTTTTTCAATCAAGACATGGTAGACAGTAGAGTAATTATAAACACATGGAATCCCTATTTTTTGTGGACCAATATCCCTTTAAGTTTTTTACCTATTTAGGAATTTCCACGTATATCTCTGTGTTGTGAGATTTTACTGCTTGCGTAGTTTTCTGCTAGTAGTATTAATTAGTGATTCGCATTCATACTGTTAGGGTTTTTACGGGTTTTTAAGAACCCAACTTTTTCAATCAAGACATGGTAGACAGTAGAGTAGTTATAAACACATGGAATCCCTATTTTTTGTAGACCAATATCCCTTTAAGTTTTTTACCCATTTAGGAATTTCCACGTATATCTCTGTGTTGTGAGATTTTACTGCTTGCGTAGTTTTCTGCTATTAGTATTAATTAGTGATTCACATTCATACTGTTAGGGTTTTTACGGGTTTTTAAGAACCCAGTTTTTTCAATCAAGACATGGTAGACGGTAGAGTAATTATAAACACATGGAATCCCTATTTTTTGTAGACCAATATCCCTTTAATACAGTCTTGATAAATCTAGATCAAGTCCTCTTCCTCCCACTTTTTCCGCCCCATTCCCTCACAAGCAAAGTAAAGCTCAAATACCCCACACTCTCTGACTTCACGCACAGAGACACACACACACACAGAGATGTTGGAAAAATTACAGTGGCAATACAAAATTCAAGAGAACAATCTCATTGATAACTGTAACTATAATTACACGAACAGAAATGAAATGAAATAATAGAAACTGGTAAGAAATACAAACAGTAGATGTAGAAATTGAAATGCCCGAGTCTTGTGAATCACAATCTCCTTAACAAAGATTCGTTGCCTACCGTGGGTATTGTAGGTATCACCGGCGTCTTCGTCCCAGGATAAAAAAAACCGACTAGAACCACGGTCGACAGAACACCACCGTTGACTGCCTTGGCGAACTAACTTGTGTCTGCCTCTCTCTCTCTCAAAGACGATATCTGGAGTGAATGTTAAGCACAAATTTTTCTGATGCTGAAACAAAGGCCAATGTTGCCTTTATATAGGTGAGGAAGAGCCTCAGACCATCAATACGGGAATTGACTAGAACAAATCAATTCTGTAACCCCAAGCAATAAACCAAAATTTGAATTGAGGTTGTAAGTGGGTGTTTGGGCGCTGGCTTTTTGCATTCTCATTTTCACCTTCTTCCTATTTGGCCGACATTCTCATTCCAGGAGAACGCACTCCATTTTCAATGTTAGAAGCCAAAAGCCAAAAAGAGCTTGAAAGCTCCTTTTGGATTCTACTTCTTTGTTTTCTCTTACCCCTTAATTTTTGTCGGACCATACATACCCCCTTATTTACGTTAAAATCCATCACATAACACACAAACCAGAAAGAGGGGAAGCCAGAAGGGAGACGCAGGCGATCTTCCACACCGGTTCGTAGCTACTGTGTTCTTCCTCAGAAATCGTTCAGATCTCTCGTCAATTGTTGCGGTAATCTTCTCCCCCCCCAAAAAAAAAAAAAATCGTTCACTATTGTTTGTAGTTTTGAGAAAAATGTCATCTTCTTCTTGTATAAAAACCCTACTAGTTTTTAGATCTATAACAGTCGTGATGTAAAAATGGTCAATAACTGCCTTCAAAGGCTAACATCTCAAAAAACTCATCACCACTCTTCTCTATAGACTTTGAAGAATCCAAGAACCTAGATCTGCTACCACTCTTCTCTATCATTGGTAAACCTCCTTTGAATAGAGGGAAAAATGGTGGAATAAGCCAAAAAAGTGACCTTTTTTTGTTCTTTTGGTAAATTAATTCGGGATTAAGAGGCCCTCTGGGCGTAATTTGTGGTGTTGCAACTGAAGACCTGTAGCTTCTAGAAGAGTACTCGAAGTGAATTTGTAGAGAATTCACTTATAAACTTCTTCTCTATATCTCCTCTGAAGAAGTGGAGTAAAATGATTGTTTGGTTAGGTTGTGTTTGGATCAAGAAGAAAAGGCAAAACGGTAGGTGATCATAGATTCATACACGCCTTGATTATGAGGAAATAATTTTTTTTCCTGTTTCTATGTAGAAAGTAGAAACCCTTTATTCGTTGGAGTTGAAAAGTCAGAATCATGCAAAAAAATGACCGCAGGAAATGCATGTAGCATTTCTATGGTACTATTAGTATTGGAAACCAAGAAAATTGACTATAAGTTGTATTGTAATGAATTTGTTTAAAGTTGTACTGTAATGAATTATATACTTGACGTATGAATGACTTCCATGGTATACTTGTAGCGGCATCCTGAATGTGCCAAGTTTCGGGAGAAGCCCTAGCTACTGGAGGAGGAAATACGTATTCTGTTCGGAAGCACCACAGTTACTGGGGAGCATAGGTATACCCCAAGTTCGGGAATTCTTCCGGATGTTCGGAACACACAAAATGTTGATAGTGATAACATTGACGCATTGTTGGAGGATGATGAGGAAATACAAGAGCTAGTGCACCTGGAAGAATCACAGAAAAAGAGGCGCGGGAATGGCTCTTTTACAAACAAAAGCAAAACCAAGGGGAAAAAGGGTAACCCAATTTAGCTTTTTAAATACCATTTCTTATTCCATTTTGTAGTGAAGTTATTGTGCAATTAGACTGGAAGCTAGCATTATATTTGTCAATTTCAAGCAATTAGATTAATTTGGCCGCGCTGCTGACTCTTCCCGGTGGTAATGGGCAGTTTTCTACTAAAGTGCACTTGGAAAGACATGAGACCAATTGGGGGATGAATATATCAAATGACTTTTGTTGAAACGGCCGAGTCCCGTGAATCACAGTCTCCTTAACAAAGATTCGCCGCCTACCATGGGTGTTGTAGGTATCACCAGTGTCTTCGTCCAAGGATAAAAAATGGCTAGAACCACGGTCGATAGAACACCACCGTCGACTGCCCTAGCGAACTGACTTACGTCTGCCTCTCTCAATCAAAGACGATTTCTAGAGTGAATGTTGAGCACGAATTTTTCTGATGCTTAAACAAAGGCCAATGCTGCCTTTATATAGGTGAGGAGGAGCCTCAAGCCATCAATACGGGAATTGATTAGAGCAAATCACTTCTGAATGAATTCTGTAACTCCAAGCAATAAACCAGAATTTGAATTGAGGTTGTAACTACCCAATGAATTCTGCCATTTATCTTCACGTCATAGGGGGTTACAAGGTGTAATAACCAGCAATAAACACCTGTAATAACCAGCTACGTGGGTCCTTTTGGTTGCCTCGAGAAACCCTCCAAACGCCCCCGTTTCATTCACTGAATTTCCGAAAAATTTCCTACAAGAGAGAGAGAGAGAGAGAGTGCTAAAAAAAATGCACATCAACGCAAAGACCGATTCAGAGGTAACAAGCCTGGCCCGTTCTCCCCACCAAGATCACCATGCCGAAGAGCCTGCTACGTTCAGAGCCCCTCGCGCGACTCGCATGACAGCAAGAAAACCACGACATCATTCCACTCCACACCCATCATCAGCCCAGCCGGGTCCCATCCACACTCCTCTATCGGCCGCCACTCCCGTGAGTCCTCCACGAGCCTATTCTCAGGCCCTCTCAAGCCGGGATCTCGCAAAATCTCACCCAACGACGGCACTAGCTCTGGCAAAAGATGTGGGCCCACTGTAATTGGGCGATACATGTATAGCGTCAAACCACTCTTGTGGGACATCCTTGTGGTGAACTCGTGATCCTACAGTCCTACCAAAAGAAACCGGCATTAACACCGCTTGTTAGCCGTTGTTTTTGGTCAAAAATGTTGAGCAACTATGTAGATGGTGGAGCGCGCGCCATTGATAGGAGCAGCATGCCATCCCTTTGGCTTTTTTTTTTTTTATGAAAACGTGTCATCCGCTACTACCTCTGTCTAAAAATTTAATCCACTACAAAAAGTATTAATTTTCGAATAAAAAAAACCAAGTATAGTTTTTAAAATTTCTTAAAATCAAATTAAAAAACCCGTGTGTATGACGTTGAGGCTTTCCCGAGGATCGAGAGTTTCATGTGTTGAAAAATGGGGTACGTGTAAAAGAAAAATGGGGCTAAAGAGAATTTTTAATTTTATGGGATTGAATAGATCATTCTTGCACACATTGACACATACTTTAGTAAGTACACATCACCAAAAAATTTCATTAAGACACATCAAAGTCCTAATTTATTTAACAAAATACATAAAATATAATAATTTTTTTATTTAACATATAAGAGTAGAGAATCCCATTTTAGCACCTATCCTTTACTATACTCCTATATTTTACTCCCTCCGTCCATTTTTCAATGATCCGCTTGAAAAACGTGTATTTGTGTGGACGTTAAAAAAGACACCTCTGTAGAACGTTTTTAAATTATTATTTTTTGCACCAAATTAAAGTACTCGATGAGCACTTTAATTTGGTATAAAAAAATTACAAAATTATATCAAGAAATATGTTTTTTAGGGGTTTGAAATTGCACGTATTCCCGTATGAATCACTTAAAAAAGGACGGAGAGAATATATAGTTCCTAATCCGAGATCAAAAGTCCCAATTTGGACATCATTGCTTGGTTCGGGTTTTGAGGGAGGTTTTGGGAGTAATGAGTAGAGACAGAGGTAGAAAAATATGGGGGGAAAACTTATCGAAAACCGTGCACATTGAGTCTAGAGACTCAAAGCGAATGCATATTGATTATTCGGTTCTTGACTCATCAATTAGTACAACTTACAACCTTTGGGCTTCAGAATTTACTCTCCATGTTTGCGAATCTTCATGGTTGAACTAATTACACACTAGCAGTCGGAGCGTCTCCCCCTACCTTCGATGAATTGTTCCATTTATGTGTTCTTCGATCAACTTATTCTCTATTCGGCTGTGTTTTCAACTACGTTCTTCTTGTGAGAGAGTATAAGGTTCTGTTCGTTGGGCAGTCTTCGTGTGTTGAGCAGGACTGTGTAAACACATTTATAGGGAGACGGGCACCAGTTGAAACCTCAATCACCACGTGAAAGGAGGCGAATTTGTCATAGGGACACCGTGTGAAACACCAGCCTCGATTTGGTTTATTGTTGTGTTGTATTATGGGGTACAATTTTTTTTGGTTTTATGACTAGGAGGATCTTTACCATCAAAAAATAAATTTGTTTTAACCAGCATCGCAAAAACACCATTCAAGCCACCACTCTTTTGTTTGCGAATTAACCACTGTTCACATCTGAGTGTGCAAAATAAATAGAAATTCTGGTATATGGTTCTACTTTTAAATTTCCCAATTTAATTACAAATATTTCTCCTGTAATAAAAAATTACGATCTACACATAAAAATAAAAATCTGTCGCCTACTTATTATGAATACACTGGAAAAATTCTGGACCCGCCACTGTAACGGAAACTTCTCTTTTGCCAAAACATGCAAATTTAGTCTCCTAAACCAGTCCCAAAACACATACGTACTGAGATTTCATCGGCACCAAAATAATACAGAACCAATCAATAACTTCAGGAAATATTTTCCATCAAATCATGGAATCCACAAAAGAAAACATATCAACTTTTGAATCTGAATTAGCACAACATACAAATAAATGGTAAGGAAAAAAGCCCGAACTCCCCTCTTATCCAAACTCTTCCCATTTGTATTGTTAGAGTAAAAGAAAGTTTCCCAGGATAGAAAAAGGAAAAACATTGGAAAAGAATCCTTAAAACTCCATATTCAAATGCATTTCTTCGTTGTCATTAACTATTGACTATTTACTTGAACCCTCTGTAGGATTTATATACATGATCGAAAACACCAACCTCCTTTTACTGCTCGGCAGTGGCTCCGACCGACATGTCACATGTCTTGGTGTCATCTTCTTGCTTTGATTTCAGTAATTGGCGATGATAGATATCCGCCGCCACCAAGTGCAGCTGCAGCGGATTCCACGTGCGTGAGAAGGTACTCATAAATCTTCTTCCTTATCCTATCAACCGTCTCCGGCTCCACACTTGGACATTCTCCTTCGTCCTTTCCACCCCCAATCTCATCTAACCAATCGTTCACGCTCTTCAGCTGAGTCAACATGCCTGCAATTTGACCGTTATCCGATAAAGCGGAGGTGTCCACGTCAGCATCCAAGAATCTCTCCACAAACCCTAAGAACCAATCCTGGGACACCACCCGCAACCTTCCACCCAAGTCAACCGCTTCACTAAGTCCGTCACCTCTTACCCATTCCACCAAAGGAGGGGCCGGCTGCTTCTGATTAACCGCAGCCCCCTCCACTAGTCTTCGTGGAGTTCCTATTGTCAGTGTCTTTGAGCTCACTGACGGACGGGGTTTGGTGGCTGGGGCTTTCGTTGAAGTACTTTTTGTGGAGTTGTCTATGACTACTATGGGTTGACTGACAGAAGCGGCTTTCGAGATTTGAGAAGAAGCGGGAATCTGATTTGAAGCGGTTTGTTTTGAAAATACAGTGAAGGTTGATAAATTAGTCGCTAAAGCAGCTTGGACCCAAGAAGCTGCTTGCTTTTGTCTTTCTGCTGCGATTTTAAGTGCTTCTTCTGAAGGGCTTTCTTCGTGTTCCGGAGATGAACAAATAGGAATGGTTTTAGATAAGGAATCAGCAATGAGACGAGCATTGTTCAAGTTTGTGTGGAGTGTCAAGAACTGTTCTACTGCCGGTTGTGGGTTGTCTTCCTTAGCGGAGGAATGTAGCTCAGAATACGTGCTGCCATAGGAAAAATATTTCTGGATTAGGAAGAGTCAGCCTTGAACAACAAACAATATTGTCACATAATCATATTCATCATGAAAAGAAGCAAGTTCTCTGGATATGATACCACGATTTCAAAGGCCCGGGAAGATTAAGAAAGCTATGTCCATGACTCCATTCTCTTCTACTTAAAACCAAGCAGTGAAGATTTGAGGCTCTGCTTAATGAGGTGATAAATAATCTCATAGAATGAGTTCCATGATTCCATCTGATTAACTCCTAGTGTAACGCGTATCTCATGTATTGTGGGGTTGGATGTCCAACGTATATCTAATACCTCCACTAACTGCTGCAATCAAATGCTAAAATGTGGTCCCCATGAGTTTTAGAATGCAATCCCATGTTTGATTAGCCTTGAGAAGCCAGTATCATGGGTCGATGATAGTACTAAAGATTACGGTCCACAGCTAACCCTAGTTTCATAGAAACTGGAAGTTCTCCCTCAATAGATTAATGAGAATGCCATTATTATGGGCAGCATTTGCTGTGGCTTAGAGATTAATAAGAATCTACTGGGGCAGGTAAATTGAAAATGTTTGCAAGTGGCTTGAATCCCAAGAACAAGAAGTTGGTAAGTCTTTAGTAATGGTGTCGCTGGAAGAATCAGAGACCAAAAAATTATGGCTCCATTTGGATTACCGATTTCCAATGAAGGGACTTAATGTTACTGTTCACAAGAAAAAAGAGGTTTAGCTGTAGGAGAAATAGGTTCCTCTTCGAAATCATAAAGAGTTGCATGAATAACTGGGTCATGTTCATAGTTAGTTTTTCATAAATGAAGAAGAAATCTTGGAGTCCCTCCTACATATCCTCACGCTTCACAGTCGCAAGGTTAAGCCATTTCTCACGAAAATGATCACATAACACAACTTATCCGTGTGAAAAAAAAAAAAAAAAAACCCCAAAACCATATACATAGGCATATGTAGAGGATGTTTGTAAGGGTCTGATAGAGTACACAAATCTTGTTCACGACTCTCCTCCCATGACCAAGATATCACATTAGAAATCCAATAAACCGTATGATTGAATGTCATAATTCATAAACCTAGAATGAACCCCATGTAAGGCATTTAGACACAAACCTACAAAAACTAACATAAGATCCAAAGCAACCATAAGAAAAATAATGTCACATCGCATTGCTCGAAAAGAAATATTTCCATTTTCCAAACAAAAAAATTTTCAAGATTAACAAATCTGTGTAACCTTGCAACTACTATAATTTTTTGTACCACAGAAAATTCCCAGGAAATACACCCTTTTTTTTCTAACTGCAACTTTATTGTAAAATACTAAGGAAATTTAGAATTTAAGTACTCAAATGATATCAACACATAAGAGCTAATTTTGGTTTTTGGTAAGTTATTTCAATGCTTTTTTTTTTTTCATTTGTTAGAAAAATACCTTAAACAGCGAAGTATACTCTCCGCCGCAGAAGCCTCTTGCAGTGCCTCCATAGCAGATGTTTGTGCAGCATCTCTGTGCTTCAGTACTTCCTGTTACATAAATATACACAAGTTCTTGCTATGAAAATCAGAGAAGTTTTTAGCAGAACAACTTAGATTATGTTTCAAATTTCAATAGAACCACCAGAGTCTGCATATGAATGTATGCTAAGTTAAAGGACAACTGTAAACCAGCAAAAAGCTGAACCACCCAAGAATTCAAAGCCAATGAGAAAGCGGCATCCCTTTTGATTGAGCTAACAAAGGCCATTGAAGGTACCCCTCTCCATTTTTGGAGTCTTCTATCATTTCCTAAAGGATTGTTTATCGGTTTAAAGGCTATTGACCACCCAAACCAATGCAACCACAAATAATATTGTGGAAAGAAATCTAAACTGAAAAGTAAGAAACGTTTAAACAAATGCTAGAGGTTTGTTCCTTTCACACTATTGCTTCTATAGTGGCTGACATCAAAACTAGGTTGTAGACTTGCGGGTACAATCAATGTCTATCTTGTTCAGTCAAGCTGTATAACCCTCTGGGCTTATCACGCCAAAGTATAAGCCAAGTAAGGCTGTGTTTGGATCTTGGATTTGAGAATAGAAAGAAAAAGCTAGTGGGAAATGGGAAAAAAACAATTAGTTTCACAAATCCCTTCCCTTTTCTTTTCCTTCTCCGTACATCCAAGATACAATCACAGCCCAAATGAATTAGGAGGCCAAGATAAAGAAATTAGAGAGTGACTCAGAAGTTTCTCCTATGACCTAATCAAGTATGCAAAGAATATTGAAAATGAGGAAGTTTATACCTTTCCAAGCTTTGAAAGAGAAGGTGGGAGCGAAGCCCATGAAACACTTCCTTCCGTTAATCTCCTGTTACCAAGAGACATCTTGACCAAGTTTCCTGGTAATCCATGATTACCAACCTCTCCCGATAGTTTCTTTCCAACAGAATTTATCCTCTTATTTGATTTATCAACGTCATGTAAATCTCCGTTAGCAGTGACTTTCTTAGTAGGAACCTGAAACTTATTTTCCTCTTTGGATGGTATCGGCGATCTCGGGACCTTGTTTTCCTCTTTAGATGGCAACCTTTCACTAGTTGATTTTCTAGGAACCTGATCAATGTTACTCGGTCAGCGGATAACAACGAGAATTGCTAGCTTATAAGGACAAATAGAACTACAGAAAATGAGAAAACCAATCACTACATGGCTGATGGCCTTTTGTGAAACCAAGGACAAAGAAAAGAAAGAAGTTGTGGAAGACGAGTCAATCGAAAGGAGAAAAAAAAAATCTTAAACCATTTCTGCATTCAAAGTAAAGACCAAGACGAGCAAATAGATTTAATTGATCATTCATAAGCTTCTAACAATGCAATGACAGCTAATCAAGCTTTCTTTAACTCTTTTGGGTACATTCAATCAAGCTTTCTCCATCTAAATCCTTTTATAAATGCCATTTGCCTAGGCTAAAACAAGACCAACAATGACCACACTGCACTTGACCAAATAAAGGATAAACAAAAGAAACAGTCAAAAGAACAAGGAGACAAGTCTCGAAAGCAGCAGAGAAAAACTAAGTTTCAAAACATGCAATGCATTCGATTTGAAGCAAGACGAGAGAATAGAAATAGTTAAAGTTCATGTATCTTCTGACCCTGCAATAAAAGTTAGTCATGTAAATCTAAATTATACGTAAGTAACGTAATATCCATTTGCCAACAAACCACCAACTAGGCAAACCCTATGGAAAGACTAGCTAATAACAAAGAGGGGCCTAATTAACTTCAATCCACCTAAAGACCAAATCACAAACAAAATGACAAACCAGACAAATTTCACGTAATTTTCAGCAAAAACATCATAAATTTTACGAATTTGAAGATACAAAAACACTGATGAAGGCTCAACAAAAACTTACATAAGTAGAACAAGACCAATATGACCACCTGACACTTCATAAAGCAGTTGAAAAACATTAAAGAAAACTAAAAAGCAGCAAGAAGAAAACTACATTTCAAAACCATTTCTATATTCAAATGAAAGCAAGACAAGGAAATGTGTTTAATTTGTAATTCGTACTAATATTTTGACCCAGCACGTAAAAGCTAATCAAGTTGGTTTAGCGGTGGTCTTATATAAAACATTTGCCTACAACAGAACCACAAGTAAGCAAATCAGATTGGAAGGCCAGTGTAGATCCTAATACTAAACCAAATAATAAACCCGACAAACATCCCACATTTTTCAACTAACATCTTTTCTCCTTCCAAATTTGAAGATTCATAATGCTGATAAAGGCTTAACAAAAACTTACAGAAGTACTCCGAGACTCGGGCTTTAACTCAAGCTTGGGGGTCCTCGATCTGGGACTTTCTTTACTCTTCATCTCCATGCTTCCTTCCCAGCTCTTTCTCAGAACCTTAGGGCCCCACTCAATCCCTTGAATCAAATTCTTGATCGAACTCACACCCGGTGCTGCTTTCTTCACCCTCGGACTGGCCCCACCAACCGAACTAGCTTCCCCCAACCCAAATTTACTTGTTGCCTTATCCAACCCCTTAATCTTAGCCTGCTGCTTAAGCCCACTTGCGAACTTCTCAAAAGAATTCGGCACCGAATAGCAACTTGTTGGGGAAGAAGGGATCGACTTCGAATTCGACGTCTTCGACTTCACCACAGATTCCTTCTTCTCTAACAAAGTCAAAGCCGATTTCGTCAATAGGGATGACTTTGATCGAATCAACACCGGTAGTTTCATACCTGATTTCTCCTCCTTAGATCCACCATCTAATCTCAACTGGCTAGACTTACTACTATCCTTCACTCCACCATGACTACTACTATTACCAAATACTTTTGCAGGTGATTTTGATTTATCCAAGGGTTTTGAACCCGAAGAAGAATCGAAATTGCTATTGAGGAAATTCAATGAATGGGTTGCAACTATGTCTTCTGGGCTTCCAACACAAGGGTGGCGGCCCGGAATCGGTCTAACCCCACGAATAACGGGGACCGGAGAGGCAGCCTCTAGCCTTTCAACATGTATGAATTGACCCAATTGGATTTTATCACTAAGTATCAAATCATCATGTTCATCAGGAAGAGATACATAAGTGGCATGAGATGAATCTGATACCTTCAGATAAAACCCTTGGTTTGCGAAGAGTTCACCTCCAGCTAGTGCAGGAACAATGCTAACTACTTGCAATAGAGATGATCTATGCTCACCAGCAATGTTCACATCTGTAGTCATGTGCTGTAGAAGCTTCACTAGAACACCAGGGACCAAAGTAGCCATTCTTGAATCTGGAGGGATCAATTTGCATCACTCTGGCAAAACCCAGATGGAGAAATTTCAAGATTACCTATGAGAACATACCAAATCTTAAAATGAGGTTGGAAAACCGCTCTCTCTTGTCCCCCTTGATAGCTTGTTTGAAAAATAGGGTCAAAAATCTGAAAAGGGGGTTTGTTGGGGACTTCAATATGAATCACTATGAAAAAACAAGGTAAATCTTGAGTTGGAATGTAAAAAAAGTGTTCTTTATTCCTATAGAACAAAGATTGAAAACTTAGGGTTAAGAAACGTGGATCTTGATAGGTCCTGAAGAGCAGGAAAAAAGAGGGGTGGTTGGGACTTCAATTTGCATCACTCTGACAAACCCATATGGTGAATTTCAGCATTTCAAATGGGAACGCAATAAATCTTGGGGAGATTGTAAACTAAGGCCAAATTTAAGTCTTGAACCCTTGATAGGTAGTAGAAATAAGGTCACAAATTGTTAACAAAAAAAAGAGTAAAGTGGTAGAACACCTAAACAGAGAGAGAACCACATTTCTCAACAACTTAGATCAAAAGTTTAAAGCCATTTAGGACCCATAATGGTGCACAGATTGCCAAACAGAGTAGAGTACGAAAAACAAACCGAGATAAGATTTGTTGCCTAAATAAGCGTTTGTAATGTGAACCTTTCAGAGAGAAGTACAGATGAAAGGTCCAAACTCCAAACCTTTTCTGGTACAAGTCGTAACCAGACAATGTGGAGAGAGAGAGAGAGAGAGAGAGAGAGAGATGACTTCACAAGGGCTTCGTTTTTGTTTTTGTAATAAATGTGAACAGACGAACAGATATTAATAAAACACTATTTTTTATTTCTTCTGCAAAACCCAGATGGCCAACACACGGTTATCGAACTTATTATGGTTTACAGATAGGAAAATACAGTATAAAACCTTGGGATAAGACAAGTAGTAACAATTTCTGTGGGTTCTACGGCAATCACTTTTCTTGTGAATTCCTTAGTTATAAATATTTTGTTTTTAAATTCTTAGAACTTGTGGCTTATATAAAAAGATACCAAAAAATTCTAATTAAGGCCAGTTGCGTACATAAACTAATTCAAACAATGTAAAATAAAAATAAAAAAGTACAGGGAAAGAGAGGCCGATGCCAGTGAGCATTTGTAAAAAGCAACTTTCTGAGTGGTATTATTAGGTGATGAGAAGAGAAACCTTGAGAAGTGTCTAAATTCTGAACATGGGAGGGGGCTGATTTTGCAGAAGATGTGGAAAAAAACAAAAAACAAAAACCAAAAAAAAAAAAAGGAACAGAGAATAATTGATGACAGAGAGGGAGTGAGTTTTACCTGACAAAATGCATACCATTGTACACATGTTCCGTAGCTGGCCCACTTTTTTTTCCCCTACTCATTTATAGGATAGATCCCTGTGTTTTATAGAAGTCCCAAGTTAACCCAGCAAAGTAGTAGTCAGTTTTTTCAAAGAGAACAAGTACTTGTGAGATTTCAAAGCATCTCCAACCCTTTATCAATTTTTCTACCCATATGTGAGTAAAAAAATTGGTTAAAGCTTCATTTGGGTATGTAATTTCTAATTATACCCTTTTTCTATCTTTTTTTTTTTTTTGAACAGAGCCCTTTTTTCTATCCAAATCTACGGTTTCTCAAGTTTTTCTTCCAAAATATGGGTCAAATGGCACATTTGTAAATAATAAGAAAGTAAAAAGAAGTATGAGACAAAATGGATATGGATTGGATATCCCCAAATTTGGATAAGAAAAAGGGTAAAACTCAAATTAGGTATTGCATTGGAGATGAGTTTTTAAGCTTTTTACTCAAATTTTGGGTACGTGTAAAAAGATGGTTAAGGATTGAAGATGTTCCTATGCGAACTATTTAACATTTGTGGGTCCTATTGCCTATTTGTGGCATTAAACAGCTCTGATATACATCTCAATCTAGATTTATGGTTCGAATACTAGTGTTCCTGGCACTATTTGTGAAAGAAATACGCATCGCTAGATGAAGACAATAAAAGGTTAAATCACACTATTAGTTCTTTTTTTTTATTGAGGTTTCATTTTGATTCATGTAGTAATAATACCATCATTAAACATTTAACTTTCATTTTTATTTCAAGGTACGCATCATCTATGGTCTTTCAATCCACTAGTATTTTAAGCAGGAAAAAAAAACATATTCAAAATTAGAGAAATCAGGTGAATCGCCCGAAGCTGATACACACTAATTTCTTTCCTTATTTGATTAAAAAACCATAATACCTTTAAAAAGATAGTCAGATGAGTTGCAGCTTGTGATTTTGTTTGAAGTACTAGCAGAAAAACAACATAGGCATTACACTGAAACAGTTATGAAAATACAAAGTTCAAATTGACTTAACCAGATCTAGGAGGACTAGAATAAAATTCATACCAAAGTTACGGGGCCAATGCCTACATTTACCCAAACAAGGTGTTAAGAGTTGGAATCGAGGCCTGTCCCATCCAGCAGTTCATCTTGGCACCAACGACTTGAATTTAATTTTAGTTCCAAATGATCCGAGCCGATCATTATTTAGATTCAAATTCGAGCGTTTATATCCAAGATAAACGGCTGGATGGGCTCACTACACCCCTGTAGTGAGCAGCCCGTCGTTGCGGGCCAATGAAGCAAAAGACAGCAAATTGGCCAAAGAACTGGAAAGAGAATCTTCACAGAGAACAACATGGTTTTTTATCCAAATATAAGTAAAATAAGGTGGATTGTAGTGATACGTAAGGTGGACTGCTTTACATTTACATTTGGGGTGTATTTTATTCGATTGTCAAATACATTTGGACAGACAAATGAATATTTCAGTCGCATGTACAAAATGGGGGCATGTGCAAGGGTGATGAGTTGTCGGTTACCTAGAAACTAGAGCTTACATGCACAGAGCTCCTGAGGTGAATTTTTTTCCCAAAATGGTTTATAAGGGCAAACCTATATAATTCGTATAATTTTTTTTATTTTATATAATACTAGAGAGGGTTTTTTTTTTCTTGCATGAGCGACCCCTCCTACTGGCCCCCCTCTGACTCCATCACTTCATCCACCTAAAATATTAGCTTAATAAAACATTAATAGGTATATGAACAAAACAAATTTGTAAAAGGAATATAGAATGAAAAAAAAATTGAAACTTAAATTGCTTATTTTTTTCATTATAGAATTTTGATTTATTCATATATTTATCGATATTCGATCAAGATAATTTTATAACTTTAATAATTAATTGATCATTATTTTGAACCGAGTTGCTAACAAAGGCCCAAAGTGGATGGGATAGAAGGAGAGGAAAATTAGAAAGGAAGGAACTCCATCCCAATGACCAATTATTTTATGATTTGGAGCACCACCACGTGGTATCCCGACATCCTTATTCAATATACATTGTACATTTGTACTAATCCCTACAATATAATGTGTAATAATAATGGTATTAAGACATCAGGTGATAGTGTCCCAAGACCACGGAATAATTACTCGGAGAGGATATGGTTATAAAACCCAAGTGCGAGCTTGGGAGTTTCGAACTCAGATCCTGGTTACAGATTGGCAGTGGGACCCCTCTTTCTATCTTTATATAAATTATATTTATTGATCGGAAAAACCTATGGGTACCGACCCATAGGTACAGAAAACGTATAGAACATGTTCGGGGATCCATTTTTGGGTCCCACACAAGTGATCCGAACCGTTCATTATTTTTAGAACATTTTTCTAAAGAATCCCACCAAAAATCAGCTCAATTGGACGGTTGGAAGTGGTTGTTTTTGGTTGAAACGGTTGGACTTTGGTTCATTTTTGGTTGAAACGGTGGGATTTGGTTCAACCACTTTCAACCGTCCGATTGAGCTAATTTTGGTGGAGCCCTTCGGAAAAATGTTCTAAGAATAATGAACAGTTCGGATCACTTGTGTGAGACCCAAAAGTGAGTCCCCGAGCATGATCTGTACGTTTTTTGTGCGTGTGTGCTCTGTACATGTAGCAAGGTCCTTATTGATCAATTATCCGTGGTTTTGATACTTTCCTTTTTGATAATGACATTTCAATATTTTTATTTTTACTGTTCAAAATACAGGTAACAATTTACAATTGCATTTTCTTTATCATATGCATGTAAACTTATGTAAATAAAATTTCATATCGGAACCTTTTTAGGTATTACTCCAATCGTTTTGAAATAATACTACGTCCAATGCTACAAAAAAAAAAAACTGAGTATCTTTTTTTATTATTATCGAAAATCAAGTACTTTTATGAATTGAATTCATTCGCACCAAATTAAATCTTTCTTTGAAATCATGACCATCGGGTATTAATTGATGTACTTTTGAAACGCAATTTATTTCGCAAAAATGGGCAAAATAAAGTTTGAAACACTTAATTGGAATTCATTTTTACTATATAACTGTGTTCTCATAATGTAACAATGAATATCTGATAAATGTTATGTTTGTGATGATTGTTGTTCTCAGTGAATAATAAAAACATTGCCCTCATTTGCCCTAAGTTGAAAGGATCCTTCAATTCTTTTGGGGCACTATCCATTTCACAATTTTCATTTGTTTACAATCCCCTTCTTTCTTTTTTTTTATGTCTGCACTTTTATATAAATATTAACAATTTAAGACATGGAATGCAGCATTGTCACTAAGTGGCCGTTTCCAAAAAAAAAAAAAACACTCCCTACTTTATCAACGGCACTCTTTTTTTTCTACTCCTATTATTCACGCAAATTTACTACGTTACCTTTCTATCAGTTCATTTTTTCCTTTTCCTAAAAGGTAATGTTATAAATTCACATGCATAAAAACAAAAAATGAGTATGAAAGATAAAAAAGAAAGTGTGGAAAACAATTCTCACCAAAAACTTTTATTAGTTTCTCTCTCATATAATATGGCTTACAAGCACCAAGTCACACATGTGTATCATATTGGGCCATGGACCACCCACCAACAGTGGGTTGGTAAACGTGTTTAAGGTTCGGGTAAATTATTAATGTTGGGGTAAATTATACATATCTCCCTATAGCTAGGTCTCAAATCAATGCAACTAGCCTCGCATAGTTGAGACAATTACACTCACCTCCCTTAGAATAGATGTATATAGAAAATTATTCCACTTATAAGAAAAGAGAAGAAATAGACAGTGGGTATTAATTTCACTGCGTCAGATAGATAATCTATCTGTAAGAAACCGAATTTTCGTATAGGAGGACAGACAACTATGAAGACTAAAAAAACGATTTAAGGTGGCATTGTTACCTATTTTGCTCTTATTAAGCCGTTTTCTCAATGTACGTTCATCCAAACACTGATTTTCCTCATTTGAATGCCAACCTGGCAACCTCTGAAGCCAGACACATTTTATCTTCCTCAGTATCAAACCCTCGTTCACCGTCTCTATCTTCATTGATCACCTCCTTCTTGTTGTCATAGCTTTAGAAGTACACCATATGGCCGTTGTTGCTCCCTTCAACTTCTCATTTACTCGCTTCGATCCATTGCCCACAAAAATTAGGATTAACTTCTTAAATTGACAATGGTAGATAAGCATATGACAAAGATTAGAAAATTAAAGCACACTCCTCTTGTTCATCATTTATTCCAGTTAGTTTGCTCAAAAAATTTAGACCATTTGATCTAGGGGACTCTGTGTTCAATAATTCAAATAGAAAATTAACTCAGATGTTCGATTCCTCTCCTCCTTAACTGTGTAACCATTCTATGTGTTAGGGTCACATTTTGTGGATGTCGGGATGTCTAGTACGTTAGTGGCGATTCTGCAATTATGGTTAGAGAAACATGGGATGGAAAAGGTAGAAAAGATGTAAATAATTCTACTTCTTTCATTAGCTCAGTATGTGTAACGTAATAACGACTCGATTGAATGCAAGATGAGATTTGGGTGGATTAGATAGTAATGGGAAATAAGATAGTAGGGGACATTATTTCTGGAGGGTGGACCCATATTGATGTGACACTTACGAATGGTAGATTTGGTAATGGAGGATAGGAGGCCCTATGGGAACTAATTGTATTTATCTCATATTTGAAGGGTGTTACTATAATCCATTGGATACTTCTATATGTTTTTACATAGAGAAGAGCATCAAGTACTAAATGGGGTGAGTTGCACTTAACCACCAATTAGGTGGCATCGTTAAATATTCCTGGATTGAATATTTTCATTTTCGTTTCTCTCTTTGTTTTCCCAAATTGAGGAGAATATATATTATATACTCTTAGGGTAGTTTCTCAAATTAAGTCACTTGCCTTTTGGGTTTTGTCTTTATAAAAAAAAGTCACGTTGGTTAGTTTTGCGTCAAACTTGTGGATTATTAAAAAATCAAAAAAAAAATGACGCAAAACTAACAGCACAATTTTTTTTTTAGTAAAGACAATCAAAAAACACTTTTAGTCGAGTGACTTATTTATGGGAACTACCCCTAAACATAAACCAACCAAATAATTGGAACTGCCACCTGAATGATTTAGCCTTTGTGCCTACTTGCCTCTTAAGATTTTCACTCAAAAAGAGATTCAAATTCTTTGAAAAGTGAACTGAGCCTTTCAGGGGTAGAACTTGGAAGTATTTACCACAGTGGGTAAAACATTATTTAGGGAATGAAACATTAAAAACCTCCAAAATAACCTTGTAATATCTACAAGGTTGCCTTAGAGTTGCCTTTGTGGGTGACTCATTACCTAATGATGATAGCAGTTGTCTGTAATCATAGTAAAAAAAAAAAAGTGGTTGATACGATAAGAATAAAACGGAAGAAGTAGAAGTAATGATTGTTGTAAAGTGCATTAAAGATAAATTAGCAACAACATTTATTTTATTTTTTCCAAGGGTGTCCAGGTCAGTTTATGCGCACGTCAACTAATCTCTTCCTTAGTTCGGCTAAAGGCACGTCATGGTCATCTACGCTGAGATTAATTAGTATTTCACAAGAAGTTGTTTTTTCTGCGATCTGATTCTAAAATCGAGCTCTAGTCAATTGTACGGAAAGCATATCCGCCGATGAACTGGACTAACCCTTATGGGTATTGCCTATTAGCATCAAGTTTAAGCTTCTTGCTAATAAGTATTCATTAGGAAGCTATCTAAAAGCCAAAAGGTCAAGGTCGGTTAGAGAGTTAATTAGAAGAGAGAATCTTATTCTTTTCAACTAACAGAGATTGCATTTTTGTCAAATAAATAAAGAAGAAGACGAAATGACAAAAAGATATTCAAACACGGAATATATTGAGGAATGTTCCCAACTTCCAACCCATACATACGTACAAAAATCATCCAACATAATTTAGGATTCGGTTTTCGGGAATTCGACTTTGTATTTGTTTGTTAAAAGCTCGTTCAAGATGAACAAATTACGGCTCTTTATCTTATAAAAATTAGTTAAGCTTTTTAATTAAATTTGAACAAGCTAGTATTACTTTGCTTGTTTAGTTCTTTTTTCTTTTCTTTTTGGTCATGCAATAAAAAATACAAACAAAAAAGGGAGATCGATTTGTGATCTGTTCGATTGAACTCATTTGAGATTGGCTCTTTTGGTAAAAAAAGTCAAGCTTGAATATGTATTTTGAAGTTCCTTAAAAGTTTTGAATCAAGCTTAAACAATCCGTTGTTTGAGTTATTCGACTTGTTTATAAACAATATTTGCACTTTTGGTTCGGACTCCTTTTTATTAGATTCGATTTCGATCCATCGAATTTTTAGGTGCTTGTTTAGATATTCAAGGAAGAAATTTAGATTAATCCAACAACCATACAGATTACAAACATGATTTCCTCGTATTTGTACAAAGAAAATTAAGCAATTACTATAACAGTTGTATTATTGTAATTATTTTGTGGTTGCGTGGTCATTTGATAATGAAACAATATTTCTCTTGAAACCACAAGTATTAAATTTGACGTTTGACCTAAAACAAATAAAAGATCATGGAGTGGGAAAAAACTGTTCTTTAAATAATATTATATCAGCAAATGTGGTCGTGCTACACCATCATTTGTTTATCCATCAATTGCACACTGAATTTCGGGATCGAGTCTCATTCCACCCTCCCCTTATAATATAGTAGGAATGACGAATGACAAACAAAAAAATAAAAATGGCGCACAATAGGACACAGATGAATAACATTTACAATCCTCAGTAATTCAAACTCAGGAGTTCAATTCTTGGGCCATGTCCGCAAGGACAACTTGTTCAACCCCTAACCAGTTTTTCAAAAAAAGAAAGTTAGTTTCTTTATATATCTAAAGTTTTTCTCAAATGAGTTTTTAATAAACAAACACGATTTCTAACTTGAATAACTTGGTTTGTATCAATCCGTGATGATAAAAGTGAATGTGCTAACTCCCAATAATTGGATTTTGAAGTTATTGTGAAATTAGAAGGGAGGCACTATAATTGTACTAGGTTCTAAACTAAAAAAAAAAGTTTACAATGTCTCTCACATTTATTTGTTTTCAAAAAAATATTCGAGAAATGAAAAACTCACATAAAGTGTTTACCCTACACAGCCACAAAAATGAGATGGACAATTTATTAAGTGGGATCAGGGAAACCCAATAATTGTGGGAGGAAGCTTCTACCAAATTCCCTCTATGGAAAAGACAGCAAAGCATTTCTCACACACAATTCTTTTGTTTTTTTTTTTTTTTTTTGCCATTCGATATATATAAGTGGGGGTTTAGCGGGAGAGTTAGTGAGTTAGTCCAGAGAGAGTCTAGAAGCTATCCATAGCCCTAAATCTCAAACGTTTCTGTCGAGCCTCGAATCCTGATCTTGTTTGTGGAAGAACTAGGAGATAACTGCTAGAGAGCAAAAAGATACAGGGCCCACTCGAACCAGATCTAGGCCTGAAGGTGTAACGGATCAGCCCACCCAAACCTAGGGCTTGGAGGATGAGCGATATGGCTTAGGACATAGCCATCAACCGGCCCATAGGCCTACCTGGCCCCAGTTTCCTAAACTCATACTAGAAGTCTAGAATACTAACTTACGGCATGTTTCAAATTAGGAATAAGCATGGACCGGATCAATCCGGTTTTGTCATAAAATTAAGAACGGAACCAACTCTTACGGATTGAAGATTTTGAGAACCAAACTAATTGGCAAGACGCCTAAAACTTTATTTTTTCATGGAAAAATAGTTGTGGATATTATTATGAACGGGAAAACTGGTCTGAAGACCTAACATCAACAAAGGCAAGATTAGTTAAATGAGGGGGACCCCCTCCCAATTATCTAATCTAGCACCCAATAGGGACTGTTTAGCCAACGAATGAGTTATCCTATTGAAAGAACGATTAACATATTTAAACATACAAGAGAAAAATAACGGGAGAAGCTCTAGACAATCTGAGAGAGTAGAGTTACAATCGGAGAATGATTTCCCTACATGAGTAAGAGCTTGAACAATCTGAATTGAGTCACCTTCAACAATAATTTCAAAAAATCCCTTATTTTGCTGCAAAAACCAAGGTTTCACGAAAGCCCAATGCTTCAGCAACTCTAGGCGAGAACAACCCTAGGAAAAGAAATCGACGCCGTTCCCAAAATCTAACCCGAATGATTACGGGCAACAATGTCAGCCCCAACTAGACCACTGCTTCTATCAATCTCGCCATCGACATTAAATTTAATGACACCAACAGGAGGCAAGTGCCACATAGGAGTAGGCGTGGAGATAGAACCTTCAGAGGAAGAGCGATTAGAAGAAACAATTGCTTCCTTAAATTCAAAACAAATCACATAAGCCTTCTCCACGAGAGTTTTTCGTCGAAATACTCCTCTTTTTCTAACAAATTGGCGAAGTACTCTCGTTTTGAAACTATTTGTAAAAATACTCTTTAGCGCGATTTGGGATTGAACTAATTATAAAACGCGAATTGAAATTGCGCTAACTGGTGCGCGCGTGGCACCCGAAGTCCACGTAGGTAGCGCGTTTAGACATTACGTTACATGTACATGAACAAAGGATATGTTTTGCACACTTTTAGGTGCCACATTAGGTTGCATTTGTTGAAGTGAGTGGGGTAGCGCAATGTCTAAATGCGTTAAACACCTACGTGGATTTCAGGTGCCACGCGGGCACCCGGTAGCGCAATTCTAATTCACGTTTTATAGGTAGTTCAATCTCAAATCGCGCTAAAGAGTATTTTTACAAATAGTTTGAAAACAAGAGTACTTCGCCAATTCGTTTGAAAAGGAAGATTACTTCGACGAAAAACCCCCTCCACGATCTTGATACTATCACAACCTTGGCTTTCAAACTGGGCTTTATTGCGAGTCTTCCACAAGAACCAGCATATAGATGCAAGAAGAGCATATGTGTTCCAAGGTCTCATGTTTAGAATGGCACCTTGGACAGTATGGAGACACATCTATGTTCTTCCGATTTAAATTGACAAGAACCGCGGCTGCATTATGAGAGCAACGCCACAAAAATATCGTAATTTTATTTGGAATAGGTAAGGGCCATAGAGATTTCCAGAAAGCAATAAAGTAGCCATTACCCACATTCCAACTGAACTGATTCAAATCATTAGACTACGGTTCAGTTTCAATTGCAAAGTTGAGATAATTAGTTTTCCAAGCTTTGATTTCCTAACTATATTTTCTAGTCAGTTGATTGACTTTTAACTTTTTTGTTCACACTAGAAACCTACATTCATTTTCGGTTGGATTGCCTTTTAAGTTGGTTTCATTCAAAGGTCGATTACCTTTAAATTATTACTCCTACTTCTTTTTTTTCCAAATCAATATCGATTCCTACGTTAGCAACATGCAAAAAAATGGTGGTATAATTTTATTTTTGTGCATAATTAAAAAAATTTATTTGCTCCAATATAGAGATCTCAATTAATTCTTAAAATTGATGTGCAAATTTTTTAAAGAAATTGTGAACTCAAAAATTAAAAAAATTTAATTTTGTTTAGAACGTGTTACTTCGTGCCTTTAGACACAAACAACTCCTAGTATATAACAAAACTCGGGTAGTTTTGCATAAGAAGCAAAACTCTGGTTTGAACCAATTTCGTTAAAATCACTCCAAACTCTTTGTAGGCACTCCCGGGGATACTGGAGAGCACCCTGGTGAATCTATTGTTACCTAATGTTTCAAAACAAAATGTCAATTGATTAGTATCCATTAATTACACTGTTAAATTACGGTAATTAACTGTAATTCAGTTAACACATTTTCTTAACCAGAACCGAATTACATACTCCCTTCGTCCGGATTTGTTGGTCCGTTTTGGGGATTCCAACTTTTTTTCCATTACTTTTTGTCCACTACTTTTTGTGTAATTTTTCCCTACTTTAGCCTTTAACTTTTAAAAATGGATAAACATTTTCGGACTTGAAAAAGTATGTTTGTGGACCAACAAATCCGGACGGAGGGAGTAACTAAAAAAACCGAATCGAGTGCGGTCTGGCATCTAATCAACACAGAACCTTTCCGATAATAATTAAAAACACAGAACCTACTTAGGTTGTTCCGCTAAGAGAGTTTTTTGGTTTTTTGGCTTTTCACGACTTTTTATGTGATGTATTGTGAAAGAGTGACTGCCTCAGTTTTAAGAATAAACTGGCTTTTTAATTTTTTTGAGTTAGCGAAATAGGCCCTAGCAGAGTTTTTTGCCAACACATTTTTTCCCCAGATCAATCAGAAGTAACAAAAGAAAACTCCAATTAATTTAAAAACACTGAACTTGGTATTTAATCAGAGACTCAGAGTTTTTGGCCAACACATTTTTTTCCCAGATCTATCAAAAGTAACAAAAGCAAACTCCAATTAATTTAAAAATCAAATACCAGATGGACTATACGAAATACCTCGACTTTTGGGTTATCGATACGGACTATACGAAATACATTGTACAGGCGAACAATACGGGGTATGAGAAAGTCCACATATGGACTGAAAACCTCCAAACCGGAACTAAAATCAACTACAAACAGCAAAACCAACTCAAAATCGAAAAACTCCATATCGGCACGAAACCCTCCTTACACACCCAGCCATCAACAGCAACAAGCTACAAATCACGCAGAGGCACCTCAAATTGAAGGAGCCCAATGGTAAGAGGCAAAGATTTATCGGGAAATTCCAAGCCGGCCCCCTGTTTGGAGATTTATCCCATCCAGACCCTTTATTGTATTTCTATCCCACACAGCCCTACGCGCGTCACCCACCCCTCTTATCTGACATAAGAAACCCGTGATGGATAGTGTTCAAGGGCTTTTCAATCCCTCCTTCGATTTCGCACCGGCTTCACTGGTTCCCCCATGAAAGGCGGCCACAGCGGCAAGTACACTTGGGCCGTCGGCGACAGCTACTACTCTCAGACCGAGATTGGGTTTGAGAAAGAACCTCTCGATGCCAAAGACCCCAACTTCGAAGATCTGGGGATGACATCGTCGAGGCTTGAGATGCTACCAATGATGAATTGAATTTTTTTTTCATATGTATACCTTGTTCCAGTCAAATACCTTGACAAGAGTTGGGAGATACAATGTGATGTTCCATTTGCATTGGATAATTTTTCCTACTCTTATGATAAAAGGCGCTGCGTGCAGAGAGAGGGGTTGGATGGAATGATTGTGACGACGCACAGAGGCTTGGACGGGAAGTGGATATCAAAATGGGGCCAGCCAGTAAGAAGCCCAAAATTTATAGATCCCAACTCCGGTGAACCATGAGGTTCCACACAGGAATAAACAGAAGAAGACATAAAAGTAAACCCCGAAATCCCAACGGCAACCGCGGAAGACCAACAACCTGCCACCACCCAGAATCACGATAAAAGGCCCAAAACACAAAAAGGCAAACCCCCGTCGCCGGAAACTAGCACCGGTGAAGTAACCAAAACTGACCAATCAAACAAAAATTGCAGTAACATGGAATAACCAGGTCTACATGCTCCGAGCTCATCAAATAAGATCACAACTGCCTAAAAGTTTGAATACAATAATGACAAGCCATTGCAAAGCAAGGTTCTTTTAGAAAGAAAAAGAGATATCTAAGAGGCATAACTCCAAAAAGACCGTCCCGAAGTTGATTCACAGGTCTTGCACACTCAAACCTGCAAAATTATGCACAAATAAATGGAAAAGATAATTAGACGCCAAAAAAAAAAAATTGCTAAGATGTCATGTAGCAGAAGACAAATTATAGATGCATGGGGATGAGACTGCCTTACAAGGAACTTAAGAGAGAAAAATGAAGAGTGGAAAAAAGCCTCTGATGTTAGAATTAGAAACGCATGGATACATCTTATTGATTCGCATACCAAGAGTAAAGAAATGTGAATCATCTAAAGCAAATTTCTAGATGCATTAAACCTTAGATGATTCACATTTCTTTACGGGCGACTTGTTCAAAAGTCCTTGGCAAATGATTTGTAACTCCATTAATCCACCAAATAAATTTATAACCTATCCAGTCCTCACACTAGCATCTATACTTTTTTTTTTTTACCTTACCAAAAAAAAAGTTTGTACCCTATGAAAGTACCTAAAATCCTAGGGTACCCTATAAAAGTGCCTAACATTATAGGGTACCCTATGAAAGTGCCTAACATTCCAGGGTAGCCTATGAAAGTGCCTAAAACCTTAGGGTACCCTATGGAAGTGTCTAAACCACTAAAACTCATAATAGGAAAGTGCACCATAAAACCTAAACCCTAGGGTACCCTATAAAAGTGCCTAAAACCCTAGGATATCATATGAAAGTGCCTAAATCCTAGGGTACCCTATGAAACTGCCTAAACCACTAAAATACTATAATAGGAAAGTGCACCCTAAAACCTAAACCTTAGGGATACCATTTGAAAGTGCCTAAAAAAACAAAAAAATATATTCATGGACCTTGGACCTTGTAAACCTTTAGCATGGACTAAATGACCCAATAAGTCCCATTTATGGACCCTAGAACAATTAACCGTTTATTATTACATCTCAGGTCGTCAAAGCTCTCCTCTTATCAATTCCTCCTCTTACCAATTCCTCTTAAAGAAACGTCAATGAACTAAATGTTAATTGGTTTTGCTGTTACCAAACCAATCCTTATGTCCCAATCAATAGGGGTCGGCTACTTGTTCATTAGTCTTAGTAGACTCGTATCTTTGCCCACTACAACATACACCCGAATGGTGGTGCCGTGGCGCAATGCATCACTTAAAGATAACGCCCTAGCATTTTGCATAATCGTATTAGGATTCAGGTCATAAAGATCTGAACAGGGCTTTTACGTGCTGGCCGTAAGATATCCAACGCACAACCCTCCTCCTTTTGTTGTTACCAACTTGTACATTCACGTTTTGAAATGGAAGTGCAGCGTGTTTTAAAAATGAGCTTTCAAGAGTGTAAATACTTGGTATTGCCCGGAAACTGTGTTGACAATCACTTCCTCAGTTTCGAAAAGCAATTATGAAAAACAAAACCATTAGGATGAGTTTGGCACGTTCTCAATTCAAATAGTAGCATTTTGACAACAGTTTATAAATCTTCGAAAACTATTGCAGATCTGTGAACCCATCAAGAACATGTTATCCATTCCTACCTACATCACTTTCCAGAAAAACCCCAGAAGTAAATACGTATTTGTGAAACTATAAGGCAGTAGATCTCATCGCACTAAGAAACACAAAACACAAATGAATACGGTTAAAACTAACCTGGAGGAAGGGATTGCTTCAACTTATCAGCCTTCTCTGAGTCAAACACACAGAGTGTGTAGAGGTACTTGGAGCAGCGAACCTTGAACTTCACAACATCTTTGCTCCTCTTGATTTTCACGGAACGTGCATCCTTCCTTCTGGCAGTTAGAAGGAAGTCCTTGATCTCATGGATTTGCTTAGGCTGTGTAGAGAGCACAAAGGTTCACAAATATAAGCAAAATCTAGCAGTGAAACAAAACACATGAGACACCAAATGTTCCATAGTATTTGGTACATAAGTACATTATGAAAAATAAACCCAAAACTCTCGAAAGCAGCTTGTAGGATGACTTCTAAACTCATCAAATTGATAATAGGGCAAAGAATAACCATGAAACATTCTTCAAGCTATTTAATAACAAACGTTATCGTCTACTTGATGGAACTATTCAGCAGTGAATCCAAGATAAATCCAACACCGAAACTGTACTTTTCTTCATTGGTATACATTTGTAAAGATATAGTTATTATAGTCCACTCCAACTAGCATTCAAATTTTATAGTATGTGTAATATTACTATCCTGGTGGTTGAAGGTTGCTACCCTTACTCCAATCTGAAAAATAAATCGGTGCTTGAAGGGTCTGCTAACCTTTAAATTTCTGGCCACAGCGATTTCAAGAATACACTGGACCAGACACTAACATAACCCTACTACATGCATTGCATTGTATGATAAATGAATCCTCTTCACTTGAAAAATTCCAAAGAGTGATCATATTTATTATAATCAATACAACATTATACACTTCAAAACGTGCAACACCAAAAAAGAGAGCATGTATTACTTGGTTCTTCTATGGATATGAATGAGAAAAAGGGAATTCACTTTACAAGGACAGAGTAATGCATCTAAACGGTACAACAGAATTTAAAAGGTAAAAGCTTCTAAAAGCATCTCCAGCCCTTGAAATATTTTTACTCAAATTTAAGTAAAAGCTTCATTTGGCATGAAACACTACATGACTCCAACGGCAAAACCCAAGCCTAAGCATAAATTTGAACGAGTAAAAGCTTCATTTCAGCATAATTGTAAATCTGGGAGGGTAACATATCCTCGCAAAATTTGAGTAAAAATTTCTCTCTCTTGGATTGAAGTAAAACTTCAAGTAAAACTTAATTTGATACAATTGAGTCAAGGAGTGGTTTCAGGGTGTTCGTATCAAATTTTAAGTTTGAGTAAGAAAAGGATATGGGCAGGAGATGCTCTAACGGCCCGTTTGGACGGCGTATTGATTTTGGGGTATAAATAGTAGGAGGATTAAATAAGATTGGTGGACCCACATTGATGTGACAGTTAAGAAGGAGTAATTAAATAGTCCATGATTTGGATGAGGGATGAGGAATTAATTTCATATAGTATTCGACAATTAAGTTATTATACTTAATAGTAATATTTTTTAATGTAAAAAAACGAAAAATAATTTTTATCATATTATAAATTTTTTACCACAATGTGCCACATCCAATAAAATTTTCTCTCCTTTAATTACCTTGTAAACGACAGTACCATTTTCTCTCTTTTGGTCTCCTCTCTCTCACACACACACACACACACACGACGACGACAATGGTCAGCTACTGGCAACCACAAGGCATCTCTCTCTCTCTCTCTGACGACAACAATAGTCAGCTACTGGCAACCACACGGCACCAGCAACCCCAATTGAACGACGATGGTCAGCGATTACACAACCAACTCCTCACCTAGATATGTATTTCCCCCCGGATCATTTGTATTATTCTTAATTCGTAGATCTGATTCTGTTCTTGAGAATTAAATTATGTTAATTTTCAATTTTTCCAAACATGTATGAAAAGTAGTACGATTCCGGCATCGGAGAAGAACGGCTTGGGGGTAGGGAGGTAAAATGGGCGGGATGAAGGAGCCGGATTAAATAGACGCGGTTATAAAAAAATATAAAGTGCCAGAATCATTTCCCGTTTTTCTTCCCACACAAACAAAACCCAACAAACATTTCCCTACAAGATTGCTTCAGAAGCCGATTTCCATCACAACAAACTGGAAAAATCATAAACCAAATTTAAGACAAATGACTAATTATAACCCTAAATTACCATTGGATCTACTTTCACTCAACCAGAAAGAGTCATAACGATTCAATTTCACATGATTATAGAAAAAGTAAGATTTGAGACAAAAGTACAACTAATTCAGCGGATTCAATCGAAATATAGGGCAGAATACTGAGCTATAGATGCGAATAGAGATCGCACATTCCAATTTACATGTCTAGCGAAAGAGAAAGAGAGAGAGTACCATTTTCGACTGGTTAAGGCGAAGCTGCCGCGCTCAGAAACCAATTTCTGCTACGTTAACAAAAGTGGAAGCAGCAGTATATATATCGTATGAGCTAATAAAGCTCCAAAACCCTAATTTCCTGGTTTTTGGATCTTTTGACAATTTCCCCCCTCGTGAAACTTTTACGTACCAGTATGACCCTGGGCTGTGGATGGGCCTAAAGGTCGATACGGGCTGGGCTTACACTCTGTTTCAGTTTACTCTTTTTCTTTCTTACGGTATTTCTCACAATGAATTCTTATTAGTATTAGTGGGTGTTTGATGGCCTATTTTTTAGTTTTTAATTTTTAATTTTTTGACTCTGGTCAGAATGTATTTTGAATTTGAGAAGAGTGTTCGGAGAAATATACAGAATGTATTTTGCAACAATAGTAGTGCTTGGGAGAAGAATGATGAAAATGAGTTATGGATTGATTGTTTTTCATTTTGTCATTGCTTATTAATTATGGTATTAAAAATGTGTACAAATATTATTTTTAGAAAGTTTTTAAAATTCCTATTGGGAAATATTTTTGTAGATGCGACCCGTCCAATTTTGAAAAATATTTTTTGATCTTCCTTTTTTTTGGTAATTGAAAGTCTCCCGTACTTAATAAGAATTATGTAAAATGGAAGTAATTGCCACAAAATAAAAAAAAGTTGGTCCAAAGAAAAACAATTATAAACATTACACAAACTATAAAAACATATACTCCCTACGTCCAAAAAATATAGTCATTTTTTGGAGTTCGTGCCACTTTTTAATGTAATATATCTTATAACCTATAATGTTTTAAGTAATTTTAAAAACTTTGTATTTTATATTTAATTGAGATCTATCAAACAAGATCCATATTGCATGTAAAATGTACTATTACCGATTGAAAAATATAATCGATTTTCTAATCGGTTAGAATGGAACGAGGGACAATATTTTTGGGATAGAGGTAGTATAGCCATATCACTACAAGAAAATGGGACTTTACCGGCATTTATATTGCCGGCAATCAATAAAATGCCGATAATAATACTTATTACCGACATTAATACTAATGCCGGAAAAAGAATACTCTAAAACGGCATCATTTATGTAATGCCGGTAATAAGTACCCAAAAAGCGGCATTATTCTTAAATTGCCGGTTTTAGTGGAACTGTGCACGGCAATACTTGCGCGAACACGTGCGAAACAATTGAGCCTCACTGAAACGGCGCCGTCTCTTCTAGGCTTATATTTCCCTCCTATTTTTTCCCTTCCCTCTTCTTTTTTCCCTCTTCCGGATTCAGTCTTAAACAAGAAAAAAGGAAATCCTCAAAATGAAAAGGAGGGAAAGAAACCAGAAAGAGAGAAACGAAAAAGCCTCAAATCAATTTCTTCTGCTCTATCTCTTGCCATCATCGATCTCTTGCATGTCGTCATTGAAGGTACACAAAGGTTTGAAAATTGCTCATCTTTTCGTAGGAACACCAATCTCGTACCCTGCTTAAGCTTCCCATTAACTTTCACGGAAGTTCTCCATACAGCAAAGCACAAGCTGATTGTATGCCTCTTGTTTGATGTGGCGATCATCACATAAATGTGATGATTGCAACGTCAATTATTATACATTTGCTACTTGTCTTGTGTTTCTGGTATGTTAAACTTCCAGGGAGATAGAACGTAAAGAATGGGGTAACCAGTAGAGGCTATTGTTAAACTGCCAAATACGAAAATGGAAAATAAAGGAAGTAGACAACCATATAAAAAATAGCAGACAGGCAAGTTCTTTGATGTTCCACTGACAGGTTCAAATGTAAGAAGTATTGCATAAATTAAACATTGCATTACCACTCTACTCATTCTTGTACTAATGTCCAGATGATCATAGGATACTCTGAAAACATAAATTTCCTCAATCTGGTTCAGGACAAAATTGTTATCAACAATATGTAAATCACGAGCCTTGCAAATAAGCAAGTCTGAGAGAAAAATTGCAGAACGAAGAAACTCTTTCTGAAGTAGGTTCTTCAGTTAACCTAACTTTTACTTTAGACTATAATGACTCTTCCCATATCTAGATATCTCAATTTTTTTTTTTTTTTTGAACGGAGATATCTCAAACTGAAACCAAGCTAATTTGCAGCCCTACAATTAAGATTTTAACCACAAATCACTGCATAAAAATGTAAGTTTACCGGACTTCATACCTCATTTCCATCTTCAGACCACCGTGCACCATAACCACCAGCAGTCCTTATCTCATAGACAACTCCACGTGGTGGAACAACATGCATATTCTGCCAGCAACAATGGGCCATCAAGTGGCTAATAGCATCCTTTGCAAGCCTATTTTTAGCGGAATCTGGGGAGGAAAACAAAGAAACAAAAACAGATGAACTGAGAACAATTTCAACTCCAGAGAAAAGAAAAAATCTTGCTTATTTCTCCTGTGATGAAAATCATGTTATCGTCCACTAAGGAAACCAAGAATCAGCTCACCCAAAAGCTCCATCCAATGGGCTTACACATTTTATATGATGAATGATTAACCAAACGAAGGAAGTAAAGATGCAGTTACAGACAGAAAGGTCCCCAATTTCCATCCTCCCAAGCATAAATGACCATCCCAAGTTAATACTGCCTTGCATGACAAAAATGTGACACTTAAAACAACCACCCCTGCGGGGTGGTTGTTTTTTTGTCTTTCCTGCATGCCTTATGTAACTTATGTTTTGTTTCACTTGTATTTGTTACACATGGTAGGCTGTAATTTGTTATCAATGGATTTCTCGCTCTTCCACCCAAAAAGAAAAAACCACCACCACGCAGGGGAGAACAGGGGTCTGATCCAAGTAGATGATATCACATCAAACAGGGACCCTGCGGAAAGTAAACGATGAGTATGCTCTGGGTCTGGGAATGCTAGATAAGAAAGAAATGTATTCTTTGTTCTGATTTTTTGGGTTCTGTTTTAACCTATATTACACGGATGCGGCAGGTATCGGGTGCGTGGGCATATCTAGGGGTCGGGTTCCTAAAGCCCAAAAATTGAGGATGTGTAGATTGGGGGTGTGCAAAGGTCCGACCTGGTCCGACCCAAAGGCCCGCGGTCGGTTCTGTCCTCATTCTCAGTCGAGAACGGGTTGAAGAAAGCTGCTTCGTATTGTAATATGATGACCGACACAGTGAGGTATCCCCTCTGTTTCAGCCTGAGATGATAATAACACGGCTGTCGTGAGAAGAATTAGAGAGGAGAGCTTGACTTGTGGAGTAACTTTGGCTTTGAAGACCCCTGATTTAAGTGTTTGTGTTGATTAGTTTTTCAATCTTCTTTTCTTTTCAATCTCTTTTCTTTCCTCGGATCTGTGTAATAGTTTTGGATAGTAAATGGTTCGTTCTATATTTGATCTGTGGTGCGGAGATTTTTTTCAGTCTATGTTATCGGGTTTCGACCGACCCGACAGGCTACCCGCGTTGTCTTGGACAGTCGGTTTCAGACAGTTGGTCGGTAACAGGGAGAAGTTTTTTCAACCCGTGTGTTTGGGTGGGATGACGGGTCAGGGCCAAACCGACCCGATCTGACCCGTGCACACCCCCAGTGGATACGTATCCAGATTTGGACACAGATACGGGGATATGTAAAATAGTGATTGGGGATATATCCTTTATACATTTGCTTTCTTACATGAAAGAAGGATAAATAATCCAGGTATTAAAAACATACAATTCTTTTATTTTTCACTTTTTTGCGACAAAGGAAAATAAAAGCCCATGATAATATTTTAGCAGCCATAAAGAACCGTAGAGTCTACTTAGCCATAATTGCCTAAATATATCAGTCCAATTAAACCAAACCAAATCATGTTTTGGAATGTGCATTCCAGAACATAATCTGCTACGGTAGAGATGTACCCTGGTCACACAGGGATGTGCCCATGCTCCACAGTTTCTCAGGAGTCACAATGCTAGAACCTCTTCGAATACACATTTTGACTCGTAGAGTTATGACTAGATCTCAACACAAACGCATTTGATGGCAAACAAAATGAAAAACGAAAAGATCAGTATCAATCTGCAAACAAGCTCCGCGGAAGTAACAAAACTATGATAATAAAGATTATCAATGGCAATTCCATAAGAATGAATGAAGTAAATGTACCTCTAAAATTAAGGTTATGGTTCTCAATATTATATACTTTTCATTTGGTAAATATGAATAAGAATAACAAATCAGTGTTATACTTGAAGTCTGCTATATAAAAAAGAAGTCTTATATACAATGGGACGTGCAAAAAACTAACCACTTCCATTGAAAGTACCCCAATATTTCATGCTGCTCCTATTGACATGCTTAGCCAAGGCCCTGGCTCCATCAGTCAAGGTAGAACCTTTAACCTCAAGCCATTAAACAAAGAACAAAATGTCAAGACTAGATTTATAGCAGCATCATTTCCTGAAAACAACATAAACCGTGAAACAAACACAAAAGCACGAATCAATTAAGTTGTTCCAAGATCAGTCTGACAAACAAACAGAAGGATTCCAAATTGAAACTATCCAGTGAAATCGCAGTGAGCAAGTAATATAAATCCAAAAGGGATGCAAATGGACTCCAAAATTTGTTTAATCATTAAGAGACACTACATGGCATCTATCAGCCACTGACAATACAACCAAACCATAACAAAGACATCCACAATCAACGACTAACCATGCATCTCAAAACCAAGCCAAAGGTGAAGTTTTATATTCCAGTGGAATTAAACCCATAATTTTTTCTACTTCAGAGTCTATCTGCTTGTGTGCACTTAATGTATGGTCATGCCACGAGAAAATCTTTTTCCACTTTAGCAGCCAAATGAATTTAGCGCCAACATCAGATATCCTGATTTTATGTTCGTATTATCTTCTCTTAATAATGTAAAGAATATTGGGTCGGCATATTGCGACAATTATAAGCAAAAAAGCAAAAATACAAGATACAAGTCATCACCATACATTTGGATTATGCGGCAAAAGAAATGAAGAGAGAAGAGTTGATCTTGGTGGGGGAAGTGCTTCTGCAGTTGTTCCCACAGTATTCACAAAACCCAGCAGTCTCTGAATACCCCCATAACTCAGACCCTGAATAAACGTTAAAACAATTAAGTTAGGACTTGGGACTTGTTAGCGTATTGCAATTTCGACCAATATGCTGTGAAGTAAGGTACCTTTAAAGTTAAAACATTGTATGCATCTATGAAGATACCACAAAGTTTGGTACAAACATAAACAGTAGAGCTAACTTTTCTCATCGAACTAAGTCGAATGGATTGACATAAATTCTCCTATAAGTGGCCAATATATATTGGAAATTTTCTTTTGTTCAATTTATCAAAAGAAGAAGAAAATAAAGCACCACTTTAATGGTCAAACGACTCAAAACCGTATAACCAAACAAGCTTTATGTTTTACTTTTTTCACTGAATACCTACTTTTCCTAATTGTAGTGGTATAAAACTCCTTTTTTTTTTTTTTTGATCAAGTGGTATAAAACTCCTTATTAGGAATTGTAATCCAACTAATTAAAGATTGCGAAGGTACACAGATTCAAAGAAACTAATAAATTGGAATCTAAATATTTGAATAAGGTAAAGAGTATATTGAACTGTGAATTAACTCTGGCTGCCCCACTCACCTCGCTCAAAAGAAACATAAAAGAAAAAGAAAGAGAAAAAGGAAGCAGGAAAAAGAAAAAACTGTTGAAAAGGATTTAGGTTTTCTAATATCACGGAACACAATGCCCTCGACAGACCTCACAAGAGAAAATAGACTCATATAGCCAACACTCCAATTTATTGGGACTTGAAATTAGGTTTAAGTAAGCAAATAGCAACTATGTCATGGTTACAGGAGTCTATCCATCAGACCATCGCATATAGGCTTTAAGGGCATCATAAACCGTCGAGGTAAAGTTGGGACCTAAAAGATCGAAGCGGCTCACTTTGGTGGTTTGGTACTACTTTGGTTTGTTTGATAGACAAATGGTCATTAAAGTGTGATGGATGTTGCCATAACTAATACATAAGCCCATCACACTAGGCATGTCCACCAAATTCTGGAAAGCCAGCATGGTAAACCAATTTCGAGAAAGTACGATAAAGGGGTTGCTGCGGACATAGTTTTAACATCGTGAATCCATAGAGCATTACGCAAAAGACTAGTGTTAAAGCATCCAACTCAAAACCAATTGGTAATAAATGGAGAGGGCGCCCAGGATCATATACTAGTTTTGGAGGTTATAATTAAAAAATATGGGACAAGCTCTAACTCTCCCCCGCATGTGCAACCTTGACTCGCACGTGGTGAGGTAAACAAACGATTCAACACACATGACAACTACCAACCACCAACAACAAACAAAGGGGAACCACCATCAACGACATAGAGTCTTGTCCAAAAGACTTAGAAGCCTAGCTCTGATACCATGTTAAAGCATCCAACTCATGACCAATTGGCAATGGATGGAGAGGCCGCCCAAGATAATATACTAGTTTTGGAGGTTATAATTAACCAATGTGGGACAAGCTCTGACAACTAGAATGAAAAAAAAAAACGGTAGAATTGGATTTCAATGTTCAAAAAAAAAATTGATTGCTCTTTATTTAGTAACAGTATTCACTTATAGACTCGTAACCTATGCTGCAAGTTCTACAACATGGTACATGTAATGACCTACAAGAATTAGTTCCCACAGCAAAACAAAACTAAAAAAATCCATATAAATGTAAAATGTCCCAATTTAAGTAGCAATCCCTTCTCACAAAACATTCACCACCTATTTGGAAATGAGTTTTCCAAGATAAAGCGAGATAAAATACTCAGATCATCCCAGTTGTCACACTTTGACAACCTATTGACATCCACTATGTTCCATAAAGGAACTGCAGAACCCACATATTCCAGTTCTCAAGGAACCTGAATAACCCTGTTTGAATACCTAGACTGGAGTTAGAAATTGACATATTTCATAGCAAGCCAAATTGCCGCTTGCACAAAATAGAATCATATTAAAACATACTCAAGTGATGTCAGTGCAACATCATATTGAAAATAACGGAAAGCATACTCACTGAAAGCATGCCAGCCAAAGAAATAAAAGGCTGAACTGCTGGTTTTGTAACATCAATTGCAAGGACACCATTCAACTTTTCCTTCTCCACTGAGTAAAATTTTCGGTAGATCTGTACACCTGAAAAAAAAAAGAAGAAGAAGAAGCATACCCATTCATGTGTATATAATCCAGAAGGTGCTTCTAAGTGAGGAAACAAGGTCATGAATAAACTCTCTTGTAAATGTCACAGGTATTGATAAAGTTGAGTACACAATACTAAATTTACTTCACGCAAAGCACCAATAGAAGTTACACCTTCCAAGGCATCGACTCTAAAACTAGAATCTATCAATGCAAGTTGAGTTGATCTACAAATAATTGAAAAAATGAATAGGAAATAAATAATAACATAATGCGATATCTGCAAAACCTAAAATCTTCTATAAGTCCTACCCGTTTTCCCTTGCTTCCTAATAGTCTTTCACTGGACAACCCAGGTACCGTTGGCGGAGTTTGTATTTTCTAGAGATCACCTCCTTGTTTCCCTTCACATTCCCCCTCCTATAGAGCATAATATGTTTGCAAATCTTTAACCACGGATCAAAAGTTGCGATTTCCTGAAGGAACTATAAAAACCTTGACGGAAAGTCTTCAGAAAACTGACTGAAAGAACCATCTTATTAACGAACACAAAACTTCCTCGTTTTTTATAACGTTACTCTAGTAATCCAACCTCATCTTTTCTTCTTAGATCTCATCTAACCTCATCTCATCTTCTTCAATCTGGTCTCGGTGAATCCAAGATCTCGCACCCGCACCCATGTCGTGTCATGTCCACACAAGTGCTTCGCACAAAATCAAAGATCCATGTAACATAGCTTGGAGTTCAACACTACTACACAGAACAAATGCTGGTTGAGTTTACTACCATCCACCGTCTCTTTTATCAAGCGGATTTCACCGAAATGAAATTTAGATACAAAAAGTTCAAGGACAGTTCACTAAAGGATTTGACAGTATTCATGCTCATGTTTTCATATTTGCCTTACTGGCAACTGTTTTCACTGTGAAAGAATAACTAACAAGACCAAAATAATGCCAAAACAATATTAATCTTCCTAGTACTTTCTACTGTCTCATGAAATTTTGTAGATGATTGAACAAGTTTAAACTTCCAATGAACAGATACAGAAAAGTTACTGGATGCAAGTTGAAGTCCAGAAATAACTTTAAAGGCAAACAAAATTTCAGTTAAGGCCATCAAGAAACAGATAATTGCCATGAGTATACAGCAAAGGAAATAGCTATTGATAAAGTTGACTATAAAGAAGGATTCATGAAGTTCTGGCATAAAGTTTTATTGGATTTGATTAAGTTGGGATTTGGGAATAATTCTCTTCTTATAAGAATATAATCTTGCGAATGAATGTCCCTGCTTTATTAACCTTCGGGGCCTATCCTACTATTCAACCATCACATACCCTCAAACTCTTGTAATAGCTCTGTTTCCATACCATAAAATGAAAGTGGCAGTAAATACACCACCACCCTGTGTAACCAGAGGAAATAGAAACGTGAGGAATACCTTCTTCAATAGTTTGCACTCCAGGAAGGACTTTTGTCAGACTCTCGGCTTCCAACATCTCCAAAAATGAAGCATAACGGTGAACATCCTGCAAGTTAATAAAGCTACATGGATTCAGGTGGAAAATGAATATAAAATGAGTGTAGGTGAACTGCATTAAACTTAATCACCTGAACTTGAAGGACCAAGCATTTGTTGAACAGAATCAAGGCTCCTGAAACAATTCTAATACCAAAAAAGAAGTCGTAATTAAATTTGGGGGGGGGGGGGAATGTTACTAAGGTAATTTTTTGCAGAAGCGGAATGGAAAATGCAAACGTAGGGCAGCATGAAAGAAAAAGAGAATTTCAACAAGAATAAAGCTTGAAAGGAGATTATTGTACGGCACCTATTATTTCAAATGGCTCTCTGTTTATTGGAGACAGAAACGTTTTATAAATGCAACTTCTGAATATACTAGATATAAACTATGCAGATTATGTTTTCATACTTTTAAAGGGGGGGGCTAAGCTTTTCTAGCCAAATCTACACATTACAAAAATAAAATAGATAAAGATTTCACCATGAACTTGATGGTAAAATAGCCAAAACCTATAACATTCCAAGAAGATTATCTAAACAGAACAAAAAACTCTTTCGTTCATTGTGACTCAATATCTTCCAGCAGAAAAGTGACAACAGTCCAAGTTAAATTCAGAAAACGATAATTTTCAATAGGTCAACTCATGTAAGAAAATTTTCCAACATTCCAAGTGAATCATTTTTTTTGAAACAAGTTGAAATATGTCGGTCTTGGTTTAAAATGATCAAATTACTATCTCAGCTGCAACTCCATATAAATTACAGTACCTGCCTCTTTACGAGGCAATTGTATTGATCCCAATATACCACAATTTATTCTTTTTCCGGCAAGCGGTGAGTTGAGTCACTTCCTTTATCAGCACAAAACAATTAAACAATTCAATTATGTACCAACCGAACTGGCATGTAGATGGACACAAAAGAACTGCAGTACCCTAATGGAAGTGTAAAGAACCTTTTGTGCCAAAAAATTTATTCCACCTATAATGGTCTTCCTTTCCTTTTTGCAAGGAAATTCTACTGTAGTTTCTAGATCTGCGGTAGTAGTTCAACTGCCTCGATCTCAAGTTCATACCACGAGGGCTTGACTCCCTCGCTGCAATGTTGAATCATGGACGAATTACCATTTTTGTTCACACAACCCGACAAATTCACTAAAGCTACTTTTATTACTAATTAAAAAATCTCGCAGAAATTTAGAGCACGTCTGGCACGAACCCTTTTTTTTTGCATTTGAAGGGGGTATGTGAATGTTATCGAAGAGACGTAGCTGAAAGGTCAGACACATTTTGCGGACAAATATTTTAGTGGATGAACCAAATATGAAGAACCAAATATTCACATTCCTTCATTTACAAGAATTTTTTTCCCAGCAGTGTAGCAACCAGAAACATAGGGTTGGTCAGATCAGTTAGTCCTCAAGTTGATCACCACAGGGGCCATGGAGAATCTATTTCTTAATCCATTTTGGGGTCAATACGAATCTGTTTCTCCTTGGCCCCTGATGAATTATAGGCACATTTTTTTTATAGGTTTTGTGCTTAACCAAACCAAGATAAACAAGTTGCATCTTGACTATATAATACACAATAGAATATGATGAATGGGGGTATGGAGATTGGAGAGTAGAGTGTCGTCCACTGAGTTGGGCATTACTAGCCATTACTGATCCATAACAGCAGGCACTGATTAAGAAAAGATCATACCTATTATAGTCCCCAACAGCGCATCTTCCTTCAACCGTTTTTACGCCATCTAGGGCATCAAATTAGTGAAACAAAAATTAGCCGACTGCCAGACAAAAAAGAATTCACCATGAAAGCAAGAATAGAAACAAATTTAAACTTCAAAGTATGATCATTGACAATGCTACCACATTAATACCTTTAAGCTGGGAAAAGAAAGGTTCTTGAACATGAAGTTGGAAGTCTACATTTTCTAGTACCTGACATAAATGTAGTAATGATTAGAGGGTTTGTTAATAGCATTGCACTTACTGGATTACACTGGAAATAACATCATAATCCTTTTAACTCACATTTAGCAACTCAGATCCCTTTTCCATGACCAATTCAATCCACTCATCTTCTTTCTGCCTCAAAGAACTGTCTTCATGCATCGAAGCCATTGTGTCATATGGCCTACCAAAGGCTCCAAAAGATACAGATCGGAACAAAGATGATGCTAGATGCTTGTACAAAGGATGTGTGGAAACCCCCTCCGCAATATCTACAGAAGTTAAAGTGATGCAATGCTGTCATTCCTCTGCACTGACCAACAGAACAGACTACTACTTGTTGGCAATACTAACTGATTGGTGATGTTTAGACACTTCAAAACATGCCATCAATTTACAAATGCAATTTTGCGCGTTAATGTATGTGTATTTACCCAAGTTTCATTAGATATATTGTTATTGCCGTGTAGTATAATGTGACTGACTTGAGTGTTTTGTGCTTAGCCCGACTTACCACTTGTAAACAAAAGACAAATGAAGCCTAAGAATTCCTACCCAAAGTTTCTAGAAAGTATTAAGGTCATGTCGAACTCCATCTTCACTGGTTTGTCTATTTTGTTCTCTTAGCCTAGCCTCTCAGGCTTTGTGAGAGAATGCTCTTCATTTTATACTACACTTTTCAGGCGTTTTCTTATTTGGGATGGTGTCTCTACCATCATGATGTTTGCCTCGTGGGGGCGTGTGTGTTGAGGCTCTTATAAATCTTCCTTCTTCTTCTTTTGGGATACAAAAATCTTACGAAAACAAAAACAAAAGTTACTAAGACTCCACTTTTTGAATTCACCACATTCGATTGATCTTTTAGATCTTTGTGACTTTGACTCCTGTAATCTCTTCCCCCTTTTTACAACTTCCTTGAAGTTCTTTCAATTACTACTGTTCAAGGTTTGCTTCAACATTTTTCAATTCTCTAACAATGCAACTTGTCTGTGGTTGTCTGTATGTGTATGCAGGTGTGTCAAACAGTCAACCACATGCTTTATGCCGCATTACCTGCAATGGTCGGGAACTAAACTAATTCCAAAATAATCCCATGATTTGGAGAGGGGAAAGGAAAGGAAAGAAAACGATCTAATTACAAAATGGCTCTTAGTTTTAATTTTTCTAGGACAATGCTACAATGCACTCCCCTATTTAGGGGTGTCGACACCATTTGAGAGTTGTTTCGTCTCGACTTCACATGTTTCGAATTCTGGTGTAGCAATTCATGACAATTGGACGAACACTCCTACTATTTACGTTACATTCATAACATTGAAAGTTGTGTGATACGAATTATTGCCTTTGATGTTCTCCAATCCTTACCCTTTTCCTAACCAACCTCAAGATTTGAGTAAAACCACTAAAAACCCATCTCCAATGGCATAACCTTTTCCCTACCATTTTTTAGTTTTACCCTTTTTTTTACCCAAATGAGGGGAGACCCAAATCCAAACCGTTCTTTCTCAACATAACACGTGATTCAAATTTTATGAATTTCATACATCATGTTTATGAAAGAGGTGCATACGTACAGAGTATTTCCTTTTTCTTACCTTTTCTTTAAAGCCGTAAACGGAGTTTTATTTACATTGCAAATCTTCATAGACGAAAGCATGGAATTACCGAATGGGGCATGTAATAAGTAAAAATACAAAGAAACTGATGGTTACAAAGTACCAAAGGTAGAGGGGTCAGGCCTATCTGATTGGCATCGAATCTGGTCCATAGACAGGCCTAGGTCAAGGTTTTCTGGGCCGTCGTCGTCCTTGAGGAGTTTGGAGCAATAATCCTTGGATAGGCCAATGTCGAGACCTAGGGTTCCATCAATTGAGGACGAGAGTGTGAACTTGAGCAATTCTTCTATGCAGTCCTTGGCTTTGATTGGGCTCACTCCTGGTGATGGCGGTTGTTGGTGGTGGTGCTCGTTTATGTCCTCCATTTCTCACTTCTTCTTCTTCTCTCCCCCTCTCTTTCTCAATTGGAAGCACGGAATTCGCCTGGTCGCACGAGGCAAGAAGCTGAGAAAAGTTCAGTTTCAATGTCAGTGTCAACGGGGCACCACCATTTTTCACCGGAAAATGCTAACCCATAAAATTTATCCATAAAATTAGTTGAAATTTAAAATTAGTGGCGCAGATTCTCACTCACTGAATTTGAGCCATTAATTTTAAATTTTGAATATTTTGAAAATAAGTTTTCTCTGTGTGACTGCAGTTTTTCAACGCTTGTGTTTTTTTTCTTCTTTTTTTCGGTGCACAGTGCACAAACTATCCGAACCGGGTAGGTTTGGAAAACTTTGGGTACCCGGGTAAAATTTGAGTCATTACTTGTGGTAAATTTCGATTAAAAAAATTGTTAAATCTCAAAACTGTTCCTTAATACAAATTCTTGAAACCAAGTATTGGATTAGAAAATGAAATTTTGACATTAACAAAAATAGTTTTGGTTTATCATATTAAAAAATGATGATGAACTTCTAAATAATCACCCTGCTAACAAAAACCAATTCGTGTTCGAAAGGTACAAACCACGCAGCATGAGTAGATTCTTGGAGTGCTTGATTGTGATGAAAGACATGCAAGGAGGAGTTATCAATATCATCTCATGAACTTATTTTTGAAAGATGATTTTGTAACTCTAACTCATTCAATCTTTTAACAATTTAAGATATACTCCATTCGTCCCAAAATGGATGTCCAAAATCACTATTCACACCTTTCAAAAAATCATCTATATATTCTATTTTACAATACTTTTTATGATTCTAAAAACCTTGTTTAATAAAACTAAGCTAGATCTATCAAACAAGATCCATATTGCATAAATAATTCATCATAGATAAAAAATATATAGATGATTTTCCGAGAGGCATGAATAGTGATATTGGACATCCTTTTTGGGACAGAGGGAGTATGATGAATTAGCACTTTAATTATGTTTTCTTATGAGTTATGGGTATCCGACTTAGTCTTGATATGTATTATGAACTTGAGACAATGTGAGACTCTTTTGGAAGAATATGCGAAAATTTAATGAGTTATGATTGTGAGAAATGTTTATTTAATTATGTTGAAAATTAATGGTGTGACATTTACACTCCATTTGTGTGTATTTGTTGGTTTATTTTCGGCATTCATATCATGTTTTAAATTGTCTATATTTTTAAATTTATAAAGGATTTCATGAACGTGAAAATTTTGACTAATAGAACTAATTGCGATCTATTAAATAGGATCAATATTGCATATTTTAGATATTTGTATTGAAAGATATGTACAAGTTTTCAAGAAGTGTGAGATAATGAAAATGGACAAACAAACACGGATAGAGATAGTAAGCAAATTGGAATATACGTTGTAATTGGTTATATGACGTACTAATCCTATGCAAGTAGTGGCTAGCCAGGCTAGGTCATGCGGTAGAACTTTTGGATGCCCCACATCGCATTCCGAGATCGAGTCTCATTCCCCACGTAATAGATTAGGAATGATGAATCAAAGAAAAAACTAATCCTATTATATTGCAAGTGTTATTATAGGAGAAGTATGATAGTGGTTTGATTTGTTAGGAGACCAAGTCATCTGGTTAAAACTAACTCACGTATCTCTCCAATATTAGCATTTTACTTGGGGATTATTCCATAAAATGTAGATATAACTTCACAACCATGTTCGGTTTGGTTTTCTAGCCTTGGGTTTCTACTTTTTTTTCCCGTGGGGCCCCAATAGCAACCCCTAGTTTCTCTCTCATTTTCATTTAAGGAAATTCTACTCTAGCATATACCTTGTGCGAGATGGATCCGCGGACCCACTTTGAAGACCCACAAAAATGATCTGCGCCGTTTATTAATTTTTTAAATAATTTTTTGAGTCACTCGTAAAAAACCGCAACATTTGAAAAATTATAAGTGATTGATCTGTCTACTAATTATTCATTCAGAATTTAGGATCCTGAATTTTATCAGAAGTTTGAAAGAAAGTTAGCAAGTACTTAATTTTATACGATTGACGTGATTTTTTTCCCGGATGACTTAAAAGAATAGTTTTAGAACTAAAGGACGGCTTTGATCATTTGTATGGGTTTTTAAAATGGACCCCACAGATCTATCTCGTACAAAATATGTACTAGAATAAAATTCCCTAAAATGAGGATGACAGAGAAAATGGAGCTGCCATTTGTGGGCCCCACGAGGGAAAAAAGTATAAATCCAAGGCTAGAAAATCAAACCGAACGTGGCTAGCTCCTACACTTTTGAACAACACACCTCGCTCACGCTCAACTTCCAAAGCCAATGCAAGTTCTACAGGGGTAGGACTAGTTAAGGAGGTGTTCCGCTAAAAAAAAAATAGCTGGTTTTGTTTTAACTCAAAAAAACCATTCTATTCCACTAACAAAAAACTGGTTTTGTTTTAACTCTAAAACCACTCTATTCACTAAACCTGTTTTTTGGTTTATTCATTTTGTATTTATTCAAAAAAAAATCGCAAATGTTAGTTTTGCATCAAATTTTTGTGATTTATTGGTTCCTCTCGACGAGACGAATCTAAAGAGTATTAAATCATAGTCAAAACTAATTTTTTTTTTAATAAAGCCAAAAATACATGGTTTATTGGTTTAATTTTGGATTTATTCAAAAAATAATTAATTTTCACTATAATTTCGTACTTTTTAGATTCGTCTCGTAGAAAGGAACCAATAAATCACAAAAAATTGACGCAAAACTAATAAATGCAATTTTTTTTAATAAAGACAAAACGAATAAACCAAAAAACCAATTTCTGATTTTTTTGCCAAAAAACCAATATTTTAGTGGAACAAGTTATAAATTTAAACTACGACTAAAGTCTAAAAAACAAAAAACCCACCCTAAATCATAGTTTGGGTCGACAGACAAGCAAAAATGGGGAGAGAGAGAGGCTCATCAAGGTTGATATGGTTCACAATCGGATTCGTCTTCTGTGATCTCTGGGGTCGCCATTCTGATAAAACCCACGCAACCAAGGTGTTTGCGGTAAGTTTTGAGAGAGATTGAAGGTGGAAATGAAAGTGAAATGGAAGAATGTAGTACGGTTTATTCAAGAACAGTGATTACAAGAAAGAAGTTGCA